>JAXGGA010001829.1:0-138726 GCA_038373865.1 Uloborus plumipes
GTAACTCTCCCTATAATAATTGAATTTTTTTACATTTGTTATTTTTTTCAAAATATTTTTTTCTTTTACCTAAAACATTAAAAATACGTTTTTTTTTCCTTTTATTCTATTTAGTTTGTTTATTTGTCAATTTTGTAACTGCATATAATACCCATAAACGTATAAATGTTTTTAGTTAATTTTCTTCTGCCATTTTGATAAAAGAGCTCAACTGCATGCTTTTGAAATCAATATAACCAATGCTTCAGCTAATTGTGTTGCATGAAACAGTTCATGTTTACTATTGTACGTTTATGAGTTTTACATATGTTTATTAGTAACGAATAAACAATGTAAGTTTAATGCGAATGATTTCTTCTCTCCTAAAAACGCAAGGATTTGAATCAATGTTTATTCTATAACTTACATGATCTGAAATCTTAATAAAATACGTCTATCCTTACGGTGCCCAGTTTGGGAAACTCCTAACTTAGCGCACGGCATAAATTTGGATTATTTTGAATGTTACAATTGCTTGCATTAATGTAGCAGAAAAATTGTTCAGTGCCAATTACCACTGTCAATTCTTAGTTTACAACTGAAATTTATTACAGCTTGCTTTTATCAATTAAGAAAAATAAAAAATATGGCTGAGATATACATTCATTTATTTATTTATTTTAAGTTCACGCGATGTTGTTGGCAACGATATCGTAAGTTTTAATTAGTTAAAATATTGATGTTTATTGATTTACTAGCTGATGTGCCCGGCGTCGCACGGGTTTAAATGCAACATGCCAAATCAAAAAAAAAAAAAAAATAATAATAATATATGATTTTCAACTAAGCCCAGTAGAATCATATTTCTCAAAGCTATTTTTTGTGACCATGCGGTAGATTAACTGGGTGTGAAGGAGAACGTGAAATCACAAACTTAAATGTGTTATTTTTTTATCCTTGTGATTTTCCAAAAAATAACTTTCTATGTTTTAACTGTTGCCAAAATCAATTCTCTTTTTATTTAACCCATTATCTATTATTGGCATAGATGAATATAAAAATCCTAAGAAAGCAATGAATTTCATACTTACTCCAGAGAAGCCTTGGTTCAAAATTTTCATCATGATTACTATTAATATTGTTGTTGCGAAGCAACCAAATTTTGCAACAATGGGTTGAAAATTTGATCATTTAATGAGGAAATGACATGAAATTTACTATTTTCCGTAATAACTTTTTTAAACTAAGCTTTTTAGAAATAAATTATAGCTTATCCTGCTCCCTGTTACTGTAGTTATCTACGGTGAAAAAATGGTTAAAATCGGTTCAGCACTTTGGAAGATTATCCCGGACATACGTACAAAAAGTAGTCATTTATGTATATAGATTACCGCATTAAAAGAGTTTAAATTTCATTCACTATTTACTCTGCAAAGAAACGTGACTCATGTTTGATTGGCGTTTAGGTTTTTTCTGAGGGGGGGGGGGAATCATGGCCTGATTTGATTAAAACCCGTATAGACTTAATCAAAACTCAAAATATAGTTCACTGGTTACGTGCAGACTGAGAATGAAAGAGGCACTTTTTTAATTGGATTAGAATTAAATTCCATAGAGTAAAAAAAAAAATGTGCCCCTTTCATTCTCGGTGTTTGATATGCATGGGGCATGAGTGAAATAAAGATGCAATATTATTTGTTTGCAACATCATTGTAATGCAGTCAATTTTCAAACAAATGTTGGTAGAGAAGGAGGGAGTTCATGCTGCAGACTGCGACAATGTATCTTTTTGGGACTAAGGAGGTGCTATGGTCATTTTATAAAATTTAATTCAGCAATAAAAAATTGTAAATAATATTTTTTTTTGTAGATTTATTAGATTATGATTAAAGTGCAATTATTATAGTGCTACTAAATAAATAATTTGAAAGAATTTCTTTTTTAAACCCCGACGCAACAAGGAAGGGGGTTATAAGTTTGACGTGTCTGTATCTCTCGATCGAAAGTTTTTAGCTAGGTCTCGTCTTCGAACGGCATTAATTAACGAAGATATCAATTAAAAACAATTTAAATGGTTTTAGCGATTTTAGAAGTGAAAAGATACTTGAAAAATTTAAAAAATAGTACTCAAAGAAAGAGAAAATTTCTCTGCGTCTGATAGAATGTATTTGGAGCTTCCATCTTATATAGATCTCGAATTATAGCGATTTTAGCAAATGTGGCGTGGCGTGGGAAATAAAACTCAATGACTTTAAATGTTTATCTGTTTCTACTTTCTATTTGTTAACAATTAAAATACTTGCAATGGATTTTAGAATGAGAATTTCTCAAAAGGATTTTCAATTTCCCCTCTTTATTCTGCTTTTGCGAATAGCAAATTTTACTAGTAAGGATTATATTTCGTTTTCCGTGTTTACCATGTTCTTTCGGAAATAATGAAAGATATTCAAATTTAAAATGCTTTCTGATCAGTGGAGTTCATTTTACTTGAGGTCGGCAATCAGGGTCGTTTTTTTTTTTTTTTTTTTTTAAATTTAATCTTAGTACTTGTGTAATGTAATTGAATTCAACAATTCTATTATATCACTGTTTCAATTGTTCGTATCAATGTGATGGAAAGTCAATGCTTTTTCTCATTTTGTACAATTTCTTCCGCCACCCAAAAGGTGAGAAAATACCAACTCCGTGAATTTGATTGCGCAATTCAAGAGGACCCCTACAGTTGGATCAGGCTTACTGTCCTAAAATTTATTAAACCCTATATTTAATGACTCAAAAATCTTATTCGACAATATTGAGACGGACGACTTTTTTTTTTCGTGTTTACCTATTTGTGAATTGAACAGAAGGAAACCAGGAAAACTCACAGAACTGTTCTAGGCAACATGTTCAGTGCCGCCTGGAGCCATGTCAAGTTTCGTATCAGTTTGGTCGGCGGGCCCCCTCTCTCAATAAATAAATAAAATAATAAAAGTAATACCACTCCTACTCCGTACCGAGCCCCTAGTTTCTGACTAGGTTTCTCGGCGTTGAATACGTCACAACGTATAAAAGTGCATTCATTGTCTTCGAACTAGATAAACTTCTTTTTAAAGAAACTACGTTCGCAATTTAAAAACTCATGAGATCTGTGCAATCAAACGCTAACTACGGAACGAGGATATATTTTCATTTGAAAGTGGAATCCTAATGGCAACTTACAATGGTTGAAAGCACTCATAGCGATAGGGACAGTGTTAATTTTAGGAATTTAAATTTAGACGTTATGATGATGCCTTGGATAAGTTTCAGAGGGTTAAAATGAGTAATCTATGTGCCATTTTAAATTAATCGAATCGAATGTACGAGTATACGCATCATCATACACTGATGAAATTGGGGAAAAAAAGTTTGGCGGAACTTACCTTGCGGCGACACACTAAAAGAAATGTCGGTTTGAAACAAAAGTCTTTCGAAATATATTAAATGCTACATATTGCGATTAGCATTATTTAAAAATATAATAATCAAAACTAAAATACAAGAAGAAAATGATCTTTTTCAAAAACAAAATCGATTACATTTTGAAATTAATTAAAAAAAAATCTTCTTCGCGTCTTTCAAAATTTTCAATCACGATGAGTCAGGAAAGAAAAGCTTTGATGTGATCCAAAAATTTACGTGTTAAATTTGGCACCTTATTTTGGATATTAATAATTCAGTGCTTTGGAAACCTGTGCAACAAATTAAAATTTGTGTTTACAAAATGCGACTAACAATCGCTTATTTTTGCCATTAATTGGGAAATGATCCTAATATTTTTAGTAGCCACTTTGTTTTATTTATTCCGCAAGTGACTAGTGGCGATCTTGATCTTTAGTAAACGGGCAGTTTCAGTTATAAGATTTTAATTCCGTGCCTATGGAAACTGAATATCTGGCATGCTATGTTTCAAATCACTAGTAGGCTTATCATATTTATCAACTTTTTTTCTTTTAATTAACTTATTTGTTTATTTGATAGAATTTAAAAGTTACTTCATTAAAATTTAGTGCGATTATGTGGGTTACTTATTTTGCTTTTCTTTTCTAAACTCATCATAATTAGCAAAATAATTCCATTATTTAGTAAAACTTCATGAAAGAAATGAATCAGCTTTACGTACGAAATAAGACTGAATAGTTTATATGGGGTTCATTTTTAAGGAAACCATCAATCAATTTATGATTTCAGTATTCGCAAATTTTCAAAAATCAAATATTTGTTGAAAAAAATAATCTTTTTATGTGAAATGTACAAGCATTAATAGGTGCGAGTAAAATTAATATCACAGGGAAGAATTACGCAACGTAAAATGAAACACTTAGCCAACTAACTGCCTTTCTTCTTTCAATTCAATAAGGGAGAGGATTCCCTACAGGATGATACAGCCTTAGACTGCTTAGACCATTTACATCTGTGGTTTTCGCCAGAAGCTTCTTTGATTGCTATTCACAATAGGGGTTCTTTCTCCCCTAAAGTGACAGGACACCGTGGGGACGAGTGCCCCCCCCCCTTTCTCCTCACTGTCCAGTCTATTGGCGGTTTAAGTGTCAATCACCTCACAGATGTACACTCCCCTCGTAAAGAGAAAGCAGGTGGTGTAAGACGAATTCCGATTTTATTTTCCAATGAACAGGAGCCTTAACTAGAAAATGAGCTTTGATTTCTCTCTCGATCTGCTTTTAATATGTATTGTGAGCTACAGTTCTCAAAATAACAGCTTTAGTCTTTCAGACATAAATTGAAGGGATTTTTATGGCAAATTTTTTCTCTATCTTAGCCCCTTGCTGTGATGTTACAAAACCAGTAAGTAGACTTTCTTTTAGGGGACAGAATTTCCAAAATCTTACCCTAGCACAAACGCCACTTGATACATGAACATTTTCCCTATTATAGTCCAAACCCTTTAAAATGGACACAAAATAGGTAACACATTCTGCTAAAATTATACATGGTTTAATGAAATAAAAACTAAATAATAGCAGCATAAGACCAACTAAACATAAAGGGCTAGAATTGGTATGTCAGGAGAATACCTTAATGACGCTGACCTATATAACGTAATCTCATTAACTCCCACAACTTTTTAGAACTAATAACTTTTGTTGTCAAAAACAAAACAGCCCTCATTTCTGTTTTGCAAACATAAAAATTCTACGCAAATTGAATTTTGAAACAGGTCTTCATCTTTCCATCTTACTTTAAAGCCTTTAAATAAAAATTAATATTCACAATAAAAAAAAAGTACCAGATAACTATTGAAAATGTAGCTTTTATACAAACAATGAAGCTGGCAGAAATGCAGTCGTTTGACTGTGAAACATGAGAATATGCATATTAAATTGCATAATTGGTGCTTTAATACCCTATGCAATTACAACTTATTATCAGGTTCAAATAAATAGATGAGTTCTAAATATTTGTTTCAAAGCATGAAATGGTTTTGAAATACACGGCTCGCGCTATGGATTTTAAGTTGTTAGCCTGTAAATTAGCCAAGTTTTAAAAGTATAAGCTAAATTTCGAAAGTCTTAGCCAAAGAATTTAAATTTTTTTTTCTTAATGCAGTACATATATTTTTTTTTCTCTCACTGGACATTTCTGAGAATTTTTCGCTCGCCAATACTTTAGCCAAATCAAAATTTTATTCTCACCGAATTTTCTATTTTATCGCATTCGGCGAGGTGGCGAATGCTTAGCGCGGTCTCTGCTATATGATACCAAAACTTGTATGCACAAAAGCTCCAGTCCCAAAGTGTGCTTGTGCATCATAATGGTCTTTTACTTGCATTTTTGAATTTTTCTAATAGTTGATAGCGAATAAGTATTCATTCTTAAAAAATGAACGTAAGATGACTACAGCATAGAATCCGTTACAAAAATCTCAATTGCAGGAATGAACCCTTTTTGTGCAAAAGAATGTTGCGTTACAAATAGTTTGAAACGTTGAAAATGGCTTGATTTTTAACGTAAGAATTCATTAAGATCCTTTTCATATAATTTACTTTCAAATTTAACAGAAAAATATTCCCAATTTTTTAGAAAGTAGGGAGCTTATATCCAGCATTTAAATTTTTTCCTAATACTCCTCAAAAAGCAGGCGTGGGGGGGGGGGCGTCATCTTATAAGTGAGATTAACTTATAATGCAGGTACAGTAACCGCCACTAATAAAATCACTGGATTATAAAATCAGCTGCTTTTTATAATCAAATCTGCAGGAACCGAGTCCTTTAAATATAAAAAAAATGTTAAAACCATCCTTTAATAAAATCATCATCGCCATTTTATAAAATCAGTTTTTTGGAAAGCATATGCTAAAACTTGAAAATAACAGTTATAATTCTGTTAAAAATTGCAACAGACGTAACAAATGCCAAAGTTATGTAGCACCAAGAAGTGAAAGAATCTCGGAAGATTAAGAAATGCATACCAAATTTACTCTTCAATGTATATATGATTTTCGTTAATCAAATATCTGTACGCCAGTATTTTAAAACCCGTCTGCAAATAAAAACGTAAATCTCATTTAGTTTGTCTACTGCATTTTGAAATTTTTAAAACTACATAGAAATACAGTAATTTATTAATTTTGCAGGTAATGTGGGGTCTTTAAAAACATTTTCTTTAAGTGTAGGTATGCCGGTTTATAAAATCAGCGGCTTTATAAAGTCGAAAAGTTTTCAGGACAAATGTGATTTTAATAAATATCACAATTTTATAAATTGTGATAATATGATTGATAATACACTGTATAACGATATTCTGGTTGCCTTTTTAATTTTTAAGTCAAACGAAAAGAGTGGGTCAACTTTCAACACCTATCATATGCAATGCAAGACTTTATTACTCTTGCTACTTTTGTACTTACTATATACAGGTAGTTATCAAAAAAATGGAAACACTCGAGATTCATAAGAAAAATCTACCGTTCATTGCAAAATAAGCGATCAATTGTTCTTTAACTTTAGTCATACAAAATATAGACTTCACCGGACATTTCCACATTGAAATTAAATCACCCATGCATTTGGAGGACGGCAAAAAGGGGGGTTGGAAAAAATCCGCTTTTTGAACATAACGCTTCGAAAATAGCTCGAAATAAGCTATAAATTTCAGTAATTAATTAGCATACTATGTATAATTACTGTACAAATTTTTATGAACGTTCCACTCTTACTTCCGAAGATATGAAACATTTTTGAAAAAACGGCAATTTTATTTGAAGGGTTTTTCCTCATAACAAGCAGAGTTTTTGATCAAACCTTATCAAAACTTCAGGAAAGATGACAAAATACAAGAGAAAGAACATACTAAAACGGTAAATAAAACTTTTGGCCACCTACGTATAAGGTCTTTTTGGCCGAATAGGCGAAAAGTGACTTCTATGCCGAATATAAATTTTCAAACTGTATACAATTTAACATTGAAAAAAATGCTTGATTATCACTACACTATTTGTGGGCAACCCTCGCCATTTATGTATTGTCTGTGAATGAATGAATTACAGCTCACTAGATCGCTGATATATTTTTCAATTTTTACGATATTCAACTGGAACTTTTTTTTATAAGATGCAGTATAGCCAGGCTACAATATTTTTGTAGTTATAAATTTCTGTCGTTCGCGCAGGCGGCGTGAAAAATTATTTCCCTTTAACGTTCTTATCTCATCGGATTTTTAATTTTTTTATTTACCATTTTAGTATGTTCTTTCTCTTGTATTTTATCATCTTTCCTGAAGTTTTGATAAGGTTAGATCAAAAACTCTGCGTGTTATGAGCAAGAACCCTTCAAATAAAATTGCCGTTTTTTAAAAATGTTTCATATCTTCAGAAGTATAAGTGGTACGTTCATAAAAATTTGTACAGTAATTATACATAGTAGGCTATAATTACTGAAATTTATAGCTTATTCCGAGCTATTTTCGAAGAGTAGTTTGGGTCGGGGTTATTTGGGTATAAAAATGACCTACTTTGAGCTTTCCAGTCCTGTAAAAAAAAAATTATATATATATTTTTTTTTTCTTTTTCATGTTTCATCTTAGAATTGTGACTTTCTAGAATAGTTTTTCACAAATTTCAAGTTAATAGATGCATTTGTATATTAATGGCTAATTAAGTTTCACTATACCTAAATTACCCCGTGGACGGGGGAATTCGGGTATAGTAATGGTTAGAGAGCAAAGCCTAGTTTTTAACATCTTATGTTGAATGTAGGTTTTATATAAATAATGAGTTAGTACAAATACTAATTTTTATGAGTATTAAGACAAATTGTAGGTTACAAATAAAAAAATTCCAGGTTACAAATAAAACAAATTCTAGGTTATATACAAAAAATTGCACAAAATGACTAATTAATTATGGAATGGGCAGTAGTTTTTTGTGAGAGGACATTCAAGCAAATTTAAAAAATTTTCCATTATAGTCTGGAACAGGAAATGTATCTGAAATCTGTCCCAACTTAACCCATTCAACATCATCCTCGTTCGGGAAAATGTAACGTTAACCTTCACCTTCACATTGCCTTAAAAATTTAACGCTATAACATTCTGGACTTTTAGGGTCTTGGGCAATTATTTGCCCCCTGAATTCTTTTTGAGTTTTCCCACATTCACTCTGATAGTTTACTGAAAGATATGATCCTACATGGCTTGTAGAAGGCTGGGAAAGGTTATCTTTACGTTTTACTTAAATTGTTTTCTCGAACTGACTCATCTTGGTAGTTTTTGTAGAATTTTTCTTTATTTAAAGTTTTCTCTGAAAGCTCTTTGAATCTTATAGCTTTGGGCACAATAGTGGGCTGCCTTTTTCGCTTTTGTAGTCCGTTAAAATAATCATTTGTCCTTCTGATTGGTAACTGAGCGGTATACCCAAATTACCCCGTGTTTTTAAATCATTAATTACGTGAAAAACTAATAGTGATAAATTTTTCAATTTAATGACAAATTAGAGTAGACATATGTAATGTATACATAACTGAATTTGAAAAACATAGGGTCACATGTTCATTCGCAACACTATTTGGAAGTAGTTGGTTCGCATTACATTGCCATCTTCAAAAAGTTTAATTTATTTTTTATCAATTTCAATAAAAGTGTTGGAAACATTTTTTCAGCATATTCTCATAGGTATGGAGGATGTTTATAACTGTGAATTTTTGTAGGTATCTCAAATGATTAATTTTCATTTTATTCAATAAAAAGGAATTTATAACCAAATTCCCCCGATTACCCAAATTACCCCGACCCACCCTAATGGTCAAAAAGCGGTTTTTCTTCCGACCCCCCTTCTTGTCGTCCCCAAATGCATGGGTGAATTAATTTCAATGTGGAAATGTCCGGTGAAGTCTATATTTTGTATGACTAAAGTTAAAGAACAATTGATCGCTCATTTTGCGATGAACGGTAGATTTTTCTTATGAATCTCAAATGTTTCCATTATTTTGATAACTACCTGCATACTCGTGCATAGGTTGAGAAATTTAGTCCAAAAAAAAAGTTGAAAATTAGAGAGTGGACTTAAGCAATACGCAGAGCAGAACTACTGGAAAGAAATTGTTAGCAAACCAATTTTTTGAAGAAAAAAACACTCAAAAATGAGAACATTTTATCGATTTTAGTTCAACTATTTTAAAAAGACAAAAAAAAATTAATGTACACATTTTGTTAATTTTGAATGTCAAATAAAGACTAAATAATTACAGTAAAAGACTGATGACGCCAAAAGCGCAAGAACTGCCATATTCAAATTTTCCAATTGGAGGTCATGAATTAATACTCATTTTTTTAAGAATATAATACAATCTCAAAATGTTATTGACATTAATATAAAACAAAAACAATAGATAAAAAAAATCAAAAATCGTAACCAGGAAATCAAACCCTTTGCAAAATCATGATCGCAAAAATTAACATTTTATTCAAAAAAGAGATAAACTTGCACCATGATGTTCACTGCATTTCATTCTTTCTTTTTAAAATGTTTATTTTCAAAAATCAAAGCAAAACGTTTTCACTTTCTTCGGTAAGTGAGGGCTTGACTTATAGGAGAGTTTCGAATCATTTACCAATTTTCCTCCTAAAAGTAGGGGGGTCGACTTGGAAGAGAGTATATATGGAAATTTTTAAGTAAAATGAGGGGGAAAGAAATTGAAACTCAGTCCAAAACGATGAAAATCAAAAAAGCTTCAAGTAAGAATAAAAATAATTAAAATTTAATTCACGATACATTGATGCATAGTGCAGCCCTAATTGGTAGATATAATTTTTAGTAAGATAATGCTTTTTGCTTTCCATCATGTATCCATGAAAGCAAGAAATTAACTTTTTTAAGCAATTTATCTGAAAATTTTAAGATAACTTAATGTTAAAGATTCAGATTAATCAACAAAAATCAGAGGATACAGTCTACAGCAAATGTATGTGTACAGTGAATGTATCTGTACATAAAGACCATGTGAGCATCTGTAACATCGAGCATCCGTAATATCGTATACAATGAAACTTTGGCAAGTCGAAATTTGACGAGTCGAAAATTTGGACTAGTTGAAGTGATTCCTGACTAATTGAATGGAGAATATATGTTATTTATTTTTTCAATAAGACGAATTTCGTTGAGTCGAAGAATTTGATAAGCAGAATTTTATTTCATGCCTGTTGTCATTTTCTTCACTAATAACAATTTGTTCAGAGGAAATCATTTTTTCTCTCCAAATAATATTAACCAAAAGAAGCCGGCGTTTTTTCATCAAAAAGTGCCTAGACCAAATGGATCCTTCTGGAAATGATATTTTGCAAGTTTTTTTTTTTTTTGCTTAAACATTGATTATTTTACATTTCCAGATACAATAACCTGCACATAGAAGAAACAAAAGTTCTTATCAGTTTGACCCGAAAATGGGATGGACAACACAGAAGGGGAATGAGCTTACATTTGGGATTTAGTAATAGTGCTACTTTTGGGAAAGGGATACTTGACTCAAAGGAAGGAAAACTTTCGAGATTTTGCGGTAGTCTGTGAAATTGTGATGTTTCTGTCTTGTTTATTTTGTTGCAATACAAAGGGAGTGTTTGTGCTGCTACTTTGCTTATTCCTGAACATTTCGGACAGAATTTTAAAATTGGCAAGGAAAAAACATAAAATTTATATTTGCAATTAAAAGTTGAATTAATTAAAGAAGTATATTTTGGTGTAACAAAAAGAGGAAACGCATCACTGTTTGATGTTAGTGAAAGTTCACTTTCATCATTTTTTTTTTAAATTGAAATGTTTATCTGAAAGCAACTGCAGACAAAAAAATCAAGGCAAAAGGAAGACACCTAAAGGATAGCGTTTGAAGAGGCCTTGGTAAAGGGAATAGATACACAGAGAGCAAAATGTTACATTATTAGGACCAGTTGATGAGAGCACTTTAGTAATTACAAATCCTAAATGAACAACAGCAGAAACAACTCTTGTTATGACAAAAAGGAAGAGCTGGATCCAGTAATAAGATTACCTTCTATTCAAGATGTAAGAAGAGCAGTAAATGAATTGTGCATTTTTAATGAATACTGAACGAATGTTCTCAACTTCTTTTCTCGACGCCTTAAAAGTATCCACGGACGATTTAGGGAAAGAACAAATATCTGCTCAGAAGCAATGTTAGATTCAAACTTTAAAAAAATCTTTTCGTTAAGTAAAAATTTTTATATTTCAGCAGAAAAATTTAATTTGTTTCCCAACATATCCCAATTCTTGAATTTATATAATTATATAAAACACATTAATTATATTGAGTAATACCTTTGATAGATTATTCCACCCCTTTTTTATTCATATTATAAATTTAGTAGTTTCAGTGGATGCATTTTATTTTATTCTATAGCTTTGTTTTTGTTTTCAATAAGCCGAATTATCAATAGCTCTAATTTATTTCTTGTTCTCAGCAACCTAGACTTATCAAAGTTTCACTGTCACTGCTTTCACTCACTGTATTGTTCGATCAATCATTTTTTCCAAAACCAAAACTTATTACCAAATGAAAATTAAGATCATAACATCAAAAAAAAAAAACTCCTTCTTTGAAAGTTTTCCAAAATTACAGCAAATTTGGTACCTCCAACATAGGTAGGCTATTGCTCATTAGGCAAAGTTGTTTGTCATGAAAATGGCAGACAGAATAATACTTAAGTACACTGAAATCTTACTCTACATAGTCAAGTAAAAAAAAAACAACCAATAAACAAAAGATATAGGTGATTTTGCAAGATGTAAATAATATCCAAGATTGTAATTATAATACACAAAACACTTTAACATTGTCACAAAAGTGCTAAAATATTTTACTTTTACACTTAAAAAGGAAATGTAAAAACTAACCTTAGCTAATCTAGCTCTCTTGATCAAATCATTTAACTTCCTCAGGGCAGCATTTTTAGGCAAGCTCTGTATATCTCTAAACATATCCATAGTTTCAGCTTCAAACAGTTTACGATTAGCATCAAAATTCAGAGGCTGGTCCCAAAAGGATCCAATATAAACACGAGCAACTTCAGGTGTGTTGAGCACTTTTCCCAAAGACCACATCAGAGCTCCATAAACTCGCATGAGTTGCTGAGAATCAACCATGTCGGCTTTATTCAAAACGATGCGAATTTTATCATCATGTCCACGCAATGCTTCAATGCTACGCCGAAATTCATCTGATATATCCAACTTGTGAGCATCAAAGAGAAGGATGATGCGATCCACTCTTTCGGCGAACCATTCTAAGACACCGGTGAAATCATAGCCTCTGTCAACACGTTGCTTTTCTCCAGATAAGATTCCGGGAGTGTCAATGATTGTGATGCTTTGCAGGACTTCTGAATTCAGAACTGAAGACTGAAAACGATTCAGGAAAGCGTTTCCAAACTTACTCAAAGGTCGGAACTGTCTCTTTGGATCAACAACCAGTGCATTTCCAGGAATGACATTTTCTTGCTCTCCGTGCATCACAGCTATAAAGCGATCAGTGGTTGGTTCGGGCCCAATTCGGATCCCTGGGAAATCTTTCTCCAACAAATACTTTATGAAAGTAGTTTTACCAGTTGAATATTGACCAACTAACAAAATCATAGGTTTAGCTTCAAAATCGGCATCGTTCAGAGGAGGTGAGTGAAATTCATGGAAAAGGTAATGTTCTTCCAGTGGCAATATTTTCATTTTATAAATCTTCTTCAGCCCTTCAACCACATTGTTATACAAATCCGACTGGTGAGTCCGCGAATTCTTGGTCAGATAACTAAACATGTTTTAAATTGAAAAATTCTTCAGTAAAAATTAAATAAACAAACTACTTTGCTGTCACCTCCCACTTTCAACCGCTTTCCTCACAATCGCTACACCACTTCTATCCGCTACGACCTACGACTGATTCTGACTGCTGACTTGCTTGATGCCTATTTGCCAAAAAGAAACTTCTGAAATATTAACTAGCGCCCTCTATAGAAAGAAGTTTCTTTACTGGAGGAAAGAATAATGGGGTCTATTCACGATCTGGGTTCGAGACTAGGGCTAACCACGTGATCCGTGAGTTTACATTTTCAAAACCAATGCTGAGAATCGGAAAAGTTCGCTTTTAAAATTATGGATTAAATGTATTCTTTTGTAGTTTTCATGCTATATTTTTGTTCCGGAAGAAAGTTTTTTACATGCTGATCTTCTGTTTGACTCTCGGATGTACGAAGGGGGAACGAAAATGAAGTTGTAGTGAAAAAATGTGTACGCTTCCATGGCTGTCATTTACAACATCTACCGACTGAATAAAAGGCACGTAAAAAGTCAATCGGATGAATTTTGTGCTAAATGAGCATTCTGTGGTCTGCTCTAAACATTTCTGAGCAGTGGATTTCATATGATGGTCCATTGTAAATCGCCGAGGCTTAATAAAAAAATACAATGCTGACAATGTTTCCGTAAAGCCGGTAATGTGTGAAAGTGAACGCATAGCTTTGCTACCATTAAGTAAGTTGCTAATATTGCACAAATTAGTACACCTGTATATTCCTCATTTTATTAAGTCTCAAATTCTTTTGAATTTAATTAGGTGCATTTAGTACTTTATTTATACTTTCATTGAGAACAGCGTATTAATAAGCTTTTATTTGATTGGTATTTAGTTTTAATTAATAAGAATTAAGAATGCATAGTAGTAAGAAAAAAATCGGAGAAGGTTTTCCTAAAAAACATTTTGTTTTTCGGTTTGAAGTGCAAGTTAAGTGTGTTTAGTGTTCATTCCTGTTATTTTGTTTGCAGTTCTTCCTCGTTTTCAAGCAAGCATCATTGCTTTGAACATGAAGTCAGACAACATTAAACTACAAGTCTTTTTATGAAACAACAATAACAAAATGGGCAGCAATAGAGTTTGTTAGTATACTTTAAAATCTACATACTCTTTTGCTGATCTTTTTTGTGCGATATTCTACAGGCATTTTGTTACAAACACACAGAGGTAAGAATAGCTTTTCTATTTATTTCTATTATTGATTTTCTATGCTCTTGTTAGGCTAATCTGAGTCTCATTTGCTAGCATAATGAAAGAAGCATGATACATTGATGCTGTTTATTATTATGGAAAAAATTTCCGTCAACAATGGAAATTACTCGTTCTTCAGTTGCATGTTTTACTCATTAAAGCCGATGGATTTGTATGCAAAACTAGAACACAGTAGAACCTCAATAATTCAAAACTCTTTAACCAACCCATACATGTGATTCTTCAGCCAATTGGCGGAAATCAGCCAATTTGTTTGGCAAAACATAGTTTCCACCTTCTACTGATACGCCTTAAAAAATTTCCCATCTGCTCTAAAATTTTCATTCCATTTAAAATTTCCACGATTTCTAGACGAAGATAATGGGAGATAGCGATTTACTCAGCTTTAAAAGGGAGCATTCTTTGCTTGCTTGGTTTTGGTTAGAAATTTCAATTTGAAAAAAGGAAAAAGTTTGAATAAAATAAAACGGAGCTATTGAAACCAAAATGATAGAATTTAAAAATAAAAAAATACAATAAAATTTTTTACTAAATGCATTTAATAGCACTTTTGCCCGTGGAACCAAAAAGTCACGACATGTCTAATATTTTCAGCCTAATTGTTTTGAAAGTAATCACATGTATGCCAACCTTTTTATCACATATTTCTTAGAGTGCTCTTTAGGGGATTCTGTCGAAATTAATTTAAAAAACTGAAGGATAGCCCAGAGCAACATTTCTCAACTTTTTTAAGCTTGCGTACCACTTGATTGTACAGTACATCATGGATACATATATCATTTCAGATAAGTGATAGTATTTTTGGATTTTTAAAAACTATGGCTAGTGTTAAACATTGATTTATAGAATGATCATTACAGTTTCATTGAAATACGCCAGAAACATTATTCTTCATATATAGTTGCTGAAATAATAAGTAAACTTTTTTGTAATATGCATTTGTTCAAAATTTTATATTCATATATTATTTTGTCATATTTTGTTACTGATAAAATCATTTTAATAAATATGCAAAGATATAAAAAAAAAAACAATTTACTATCTTCTTATAATCAAATATTTTTATTTAATGTGATCCTGGTGGTTGTTTCGTAGAATCCTTATTTTTTGAAGTGTACTGACGGCCAACGGCCTTTTGTGTACCAGCAACTAGTAAGCAGGGCTGCGGAGTCGGAGAAAAAATGGTCGACTCCGACTCCGGGATTTTAAAACTTCTGACTCCCGACTCCTGTTTTTTTTTATTATTTATTTTTTTTCCCAAATGTGAAGAGGGAAAAACCCTAAACAAAGGTTGAAATGTTAAGTCCATTTTTAAAAGTTTCATTTTTATTCATGGTCGTAGCCAGGACTCACTTTAGGGGGGGTAGCAAGCTGGGGTATCCCAGTTGGAGGTCATGGAAGGTCATTGTGACCTCTCAAAAAGTTCAATTTTCTTAAGAATTCTCGCAGGTAATTTCACTTTTACCTCAATTCTCGGAGGTCACTGTGACCTCCCAAAAAGTCCATTTTCTCCAGAGCAAAAGACAAGTGCCGCTCTTTTCATTTGACTCCGTACAAAACTAATAGTTTTCTTGTTAAATGGCTAGACTTTATTTTAACACATTGCATTTTTGATGCAAATATTTTTTATTCACTTGCATAAGTCCAAACATAGCAATTCGTTTCACAAAGCAGACCCGCCATTTTGAAGCCCTTTTTATTGATCCTAGATGCTTAGGATTTGGATATTGGACGCTGAAAATTTGTATCTGTTAGTTTCAAAGATATGTTTTCACCTCCATAAAATTTAATCCAAATCGGAGGTGGTCGGAGTCGACACGTTTTTCAGCGACTCCGACTCCGACGGTCCAAAATCAGTCCCGCTCCGACTCCGCAGCCCTGCTAGTAAGTCACGTACCACCAATGGTACACCTACCACGGTTTAGGAAACCTTGGCTTAGAGCGTTGTATCCTTTTGAAAGTTTGGGCCAAAGTAACCTGCGTTTATAGTAAATATTTTTGAACAATGTATTCATGTTTTAAAGCAAAGAACAAAATGTAAAGGTAACTGTATCATAAATGTCACAATACAAATTACAGTACAGGTGGAGACATGGAGGTAGGTTACAGACCCCCTTCTCCCTAAGTGACTTACCACAGTCGACACTCGATATAACGACCGCTTTCGTCCTACAGAAAACGGTCTTTATAACGAGGGGTCGCTATAAGAGGTGGAACATAGAGTATATTGGGATACAAATGGGGTTTTTCTCACCGGTCGTTATATTAGGATGGCCTTTATACGAGTGGTCGTTATAACGAGCGTCGACTGTATTACATACAGCTGCATTTGTGTACCTTATATTTCAAGAAGTATCAGTAGTGCAGTTTGGCAGCACCACAGCCTTACTACCACGGGGTGGCAGATGTAATTCTCACCCTTGCCCTGGTTGTAATTTCGCTCTTTGTGCTATAAATTCTGTTCTATATTTAATGTATCTGTATTGTACTATTTCATACTGGTCATGAGTTCACTAATGGGTCCTGTGTGATCATGTGCACAAACTCGCAATGTATGTTGTCAGTAAATGTGTGTGTGGGGGGGGGGGAGAGATATTTTGAACATTTATCCCGAAACCCACTTTTTGAACCTAAAAATGTTACTCAGATCCCCTTATAGCAACGTAACAAAAAGAAGCATTACATTTAGTAGTTCATGAGCATCACGACCGGGGTAAGAGGGGGGAGTCCTCCTTCGATAATTGTGAAGATGAAATTATTATTTTTGGTGGAAATGATTTTCTCGAAACACAAAAAAAATTTATCTGATTGTTGCATAACCTAAATATCAAATCTGTGGTTCTTCAAGGGAAGTGGCTGATTTACAACAATTGGGTTTTTTCCCAGCACTGAAGTAAAATCAGTGAGGTAACTTTTATTCAAGAAGTTGCAGCACAAAGCCCAATGAGCAATATTGCCAAAATAAAACCACCGGCTTCTTAAGGGTTCGAGTGAAAGTTTCAACCCCGTCCTCTAAAGAAAAAAGACTTATGGTACAACATGTGTACTGCCCAGTTCCTAAAGGTTAAGGTTCTCCCAATTTATAACATTGAAACAGGTGTACATATGATTGATAAGAAAAAGACATATATTGGTTGTATAATAGTACTCGACTCGTTTTCAACTATACCCCTTGCTGTTATCTGCAATGTAAGCCTTAGGAGGAGTATAGTTTTTTTTTTTTTTTAAATTCTTTTTCCAGAAAATTTAAGAGATTATTGAGTTTGCAAGTAGTTTCAAATTTTATCAAGAATACTCAGTTAATATTAATTAAAAACTTTTATTCAAACAAAACAAATTTAGTTTAACTCCTATTTTGTAAAATAAAAAATTCTGTCACATATTATAAATAAAATGTCTGTCACATATTATATTGATCCTGTTTGTTGCAGAAAAATGGAGGAATAGCCAGAAATTTGAATTTACAGTACAAGTTCCAACATAAAATTGAAAACGACTTTATTGCTTCGTTCTAAGATTCATAAGTTTCCCCATTTGTTTGTGCACCCCTGAGCACCAACTCACTTGCGGAATTCAGTGACAATCACTGAGCTTTCTTTCAATCCTGGCTTTTAACTTTTGTGAAGTAAACGTTTTGTTGCCAAATAAACAGAGCCATTATGTCCAAAAAATAATTTCGATATATGGAAATTTTTTTTATACACTGATCGACATTGAAAATGCAACACCAAGAAGGAGTGGTCAGAAATTCATGCAAATTTTACCGTAGACGCACGTCACTGAGTTATGCAAATGATATGAAATGCGCAGCTCTCCGACGCACGTGAAGTAAGATATAAGAGAATGAAGTTGAAAAGTGGGCTATGTTCATGTTGGTTTTTCTGCCAGACTAATTATCGGAGAAATTTACTTTTTGTCTCGAAGGATACGTGTGATAGGAGGAAATGCCACGCCGTCCTCAACGAAGACACTTCCAGCATATAGACGACTTTACAAGGGGTATGGTGATCGGACTGAGAAAGGGAGGTTAGTCCATACGTCAAATTGCAGCTGATACCCACATGGATGCAAGCACTGTGCATCGGCTGTGTCGGAGATGGTTGGAAAGAGGAAATGTAGCCACATTGAGGGATGCAGGTGCAGCCAGAGTGACGTCAGACAGCTTGGATCGACGGATTCACCAACAAGCTGTGGCGGACCAGCAAGTCACTTGTACGTCGATTCTGCAGCACGTGCAAGGTACCCTGGATGTTCCTGTGTCGATCAGAACCATTTCCCGTCGACAGGTTGCACGTGGCCTGCAATCACGGCGCCCTCTAAGAAGACTGCCATTGACCTCACAGCACAGACTCCAACGTTTGGAATGGTGCCGGACCAGAGCGACGTGGATGGCAGAATGGCAAACCGTAGTGTTCTCAGATGAACCCCGCTTCTGTTTGTCCAGCGATAGTCATCGCATACGTGTGTGGCGTCGACGTGGAGAAAGATCGAATCCGGCAGTAACTGTGGAACGCCCCACAGCGCGACAACGTGTCATAATGGTTTGGGGCGCTATTGCATACAATTCCGTATCACCTCTAGTTCGTATTCGGGGCACTATGACGGCCCAACGATATGTAGATAATGTACTGCGGCCGGTGGCAATCCCCTACCTTCAGGGTCTGCCAAATGCAATTTTTCAACAGGATAACGCCCGGCCTCACAGTGCTCGAATCAGCCAACATGCTCTACGAGGTGTACAGATGCTTTCCTGGCCACCATACTCTCCTGACTTGTCACCAATCGAACATGTGTGGGACGTGATTGGACGCCGTTTGCAGAACCTGTCACTGCCTCGTTCAGAGGACGAACTGTGGCAAATGGTTGAAAGGGAATGGAGTGCCATCCCTCAGGACACCATCCGCAGGCTTATTGACTCCATGCCTAGACGTGTTTCTTCGTGCATCGCTGTACGCGGTGGTCCTACTTCTTACTGAGCCGACGCCGTCCTCGCTCTAAATTTTGCTTATTTATTTTGAAATAAATATCACTTATTGTTCCATGCTGTCTCTGTCTTCTTACCAAATTTTATCAATTTCTGACCACTCCTTCTTGGTGTTGCATTTTCAATGTCGAGCAGTGTATATAGAAACTGCTTTTCGATGTAATAAATATAGAGATTTGATTTCTGTTCGTTATATAGAAAATTTCAATATGTAGAAGTTTGATATATGGAGGTTCGACTGTACATTCTTTGCATATTGTTCCTTCAATAAAGTGACAAGTTCTGTAGCATCACTTTTTGCTGTATCTGAACAAATGATGCGATGGCGTAGCTAGGGAGAGAAGGGGGGTCAATGAAGCAAGAAAATTATTTGTATGAAAACACATTTGAGGGCCTAAAATCGTACTTTCGACCTTTTATTTCAAAAATTTTCCAATGTGTGTGACCCGCCCCCCATAGAAAAATCTCTTGCTATGCCACTAAAATGATACGGTCAATCATGTATTTTCCTGCTTTATAGTTTTCTTCCTAATAATACTGCAAACTTTTGAATGATCGTAGTCTAGGCAAGTAAAAAGCGTTTTCTTTGAGAATTAAGTAAACGTATTTGAAAATTAGAATGCTGTGAAAGCCAATGCACAAATTGTAAGAGAATTTTCTTTTATAAATTCACTGTAGTCATTGTTTGTGAATATGTACAAGGAATAGAATTCGGGAAAGAAAAAAAAACTGACGAAATTTCATTTAGCTTGAAGTAAATAAAAATGAATCATGTTCAATCAAAACAAGTACACTGAAATTATTGTTTGAATAGAATGTTAAATGCAGATCTCATGTTACACAATTTCAAATTTTTGATTAAGAGAAATATCAAGTATTGGATTTAAATACACAGTGAAGCTCCTTTTGTATGTTTTCAATCAGTTCGCTAAATCTGTCTCAACAGAGTCCAGTGCATATTAACGTGCACTGCAACACGTTTTTTTTTTTCAATTCTACCATAAAAAACGTATAATCGGTTCAACATTGTATTAGAATAAACAATCATACATAATATATGATGATAATGATGATTTTAGACATTGTTTCAAGCTTAATCAAATGTTCACTCGTACTTCACCTTATAATTATACCCTTCATCTACTTTATTGTGGTGTGAAAAATTAAATTGTATCATCTGTACTATCGCTATATATAGAGCTAACGAAGGTGTTTATATCATTAGCTTTTAAATAAATTATGAGCACCGCTAAAAAAGTAGACAAAGAAAGATAAAATATAATCTAACATTCTGTGGATTATGCTTTCGTTAGTTGAAAAAATGATGGGAATGATGGCAAATTTTAGGCTGAAAGTGCACGTTTTCCGTATTTCTCTCGTAGTGACATCGCGCGCGGCAGCCATTCAGTATGTAAACAGCAGGTTCGCGGCAAATTGTGATCACGTGATCCGTGAGTATGACGTCACATGAATAGACCCCATTTGTGACAAATCATTTCAGGGGGGGGGGGTGTCACCTCATAAAATGTAGCTACAAAAATAAATGTTTCGAATTTTCGATATCAAAGCTATTTAAAATATTTTTTTTTTTATCATTATAATTATTGTTGGGAAAGCAAATCGTTTTGATGAAAATCGAAAATGATAAAATGGACAACTACAGCATTTTTTGTTTTTAATTTTAATACACTCAGAATGACCTAAAAAGGTCGAAAAACATTTTTTTCCGAATTTCAGTGCGATATTTTAAAAGTTATTGATCGGCAAAAACAGCTTAGTTTCGTTTTCAGCTGAAACGGGGTGTCACGTGACTCTCGAGTTGTGACGTCGGATGTGCCTTACGCGCCAGCTCCCCTGTAATAATTCTCCCGTCTTTCTTCGATATCCGAATGCTTTCGGTAGGGATAGAATTATTTTCACGGTTTGGAGTTAAATTATTGGAAGATCTGTCAGTTAGATATAAATCCCGATCTTCTGTATTTATTTATGTGTTAAAATTAAGGTTTTTGTGAATTGGGATCATGGTATGATTAGTTTTTAAACCACATCTTAACTTCCAAAAAGAATATTCACTAAGAAACATATTCAAAAGGAACTTCTTTTCTTATCCTGCACTTGCACTATTGTTTGAATTTCCGAGAATTCTCCTTTTCACCCGAGGGAAATGAAAAACGTACAGATGAGATAAAGGGGGAAGGAAACTTTCCAGGAATTCTCCAACACATTGACATAAAACATATAATGTCCAAGGAATTGAACTGCTTTGAAATCATGTTATCGGCATGAAATGAAGACAGGAATGCAATTAATTTCAGATATCATTTGTAGAAATTATAAGTGATTTTTCGAGTTATGAAAAGTGATTCGTTTTGCTCATGGTTTTGCATTTGTTTAATGCTCAAAACGAAAAAAAAATAATTAAGAGTTACCTCTTTTTAAGTAACAAAAGTATGAATTTTCCAACCTCACGTTCTTGTGCACACCGATTTACATGAAACATTATTGCAATAGATTTCCTATTAAGGTTATTTATTTTTCAAACTACTATACAACCTTCGTAGCAATTTCTTCGAGATCTTTCCTTACATTTTTATAAATATTAATTTGTTTGAAAGGGAAGATTAAAATCATATGCATGTGGTAGTGGTAGTTTATCCAACAATGGTAATCAAGCCACTAACTTACGATCTCAACCACTAAATCCACCCCGTTTTTAAAGATTATTTCTTAGTTCTCTGCCCTAATGTTCACATTTTGCTTTCGCAATTTAATTATTTCCAAATACAATGAAAAATAATAGTAGCTGAAAATTTTTTGTTAACAAATTTAACGAACAGATTGACGATAGGTGTAAATCATTCTCTTTTTAAGCGCAATACATTTATGGTAAAATTAAAGTCAAAACCTTTTTTTTTCTTTTGTTATTATTGTTATTGTTGTTATTTTTTACTTAATATCTTAGTCCTTAAATGAAAAAAAAATAATGTTTATTTAAAAATTGTTTTGTTTTGAAATTTATTTGAAATAAATGGGTTTGAAATTTAATTAAAAATAAGACTATTTCTATCAGCTTGATTCTCAATAAAAAGTGTACAATAAAATAAGTATTTGATTTCTTGATTACAATACTCAAAGTTTTCAATTGATTTTAAGATATTTATTTACATTTCGGTAATGCTAAATTAGCCACTCACATTTTTAAATAAAAATTTAAAAGAAGATATAGGCGGTTTACTGCTTAGTAGCTTATACGATTCCGCCTATTTTTCTTCTTCTCTCAATTTTAATTTAAATCTTATTGGCTGCTTTGGCATTTATCTAAATATAAATACATTAAGATCAACTGAAAGTTTTAAGCATTGTAATCAAGGAATAAAATATTTATTTTATTTTATTCTTTTTAGTGTGAATCAAGCTGATAGAAATAAGGTTTAGATTTAAAAAAAAAATATTCTCGTGAAAATTAACTTTCAGGACTTATTTAAACGTTGCAAAATGAGAAACAAACCAGAAAATAATATCCCTGAGCTTGCGCATCTCAGCCAAAAAGAAAACTGCTACTTCAGTGATAAGAGCTACATAATCATTTCCTTTGTTATTTGCGCCAAATTATAATGTTGGCTGTTTAGAATTGTTTCAACACACAATAATATTTATAAATCAAAGCTTTATTTCAAATATTAAATGTATGTAAGAAATAATAAAGTTCAAGAAGCATCAGCGTTTAACTCACATTGAAAAACGTATTCCGAAGGAGAGGGGCGTAATATACGTCAGGCACGAATGACGTCAAGCCAATCAGAGATCGTTTCTCCTCGTGGCACTTTTGAGCCGATTAAAATGCTTAATAAGTAATTAAATAAGTTTTTTTGCGGAAAATAAATTGGATTTTCGAATTTAGGAGATCATTTTTGATAAGATAGCATAACAATTTGGAAAATTTAAGAGATGCTGTAGTTGTCCATTGAAATTTGAAAAAATTTCTTTATTGAAGAAGGTGTTAATGAAACAAGTGTACGCAATATTTTTGCGAATTTGAGCTTCAATGACATTAATTTTGCTATTTACTTTACTACATTCCTAATATTGTTTTTCAATCACGCATTTGTTGAAATTTATTTAGCAGAATTAGATGAGTGAACAAGCATTAATCGGTGTTTCTGAAATATTTGGAGTAAATGTCAACAAAATTGCAAAATTTAATTATAAGGTAGTCATGCACGTCGTTTTACAGTGAAATAGAGCCACAAAAAAGGAGGAATTTACTTGTTTCCCCTTTCTTTTCATTTTGCCCCATATACTTAATTTTCTTTTCAAAAGAAATTTTCATGTCTTGATTTCAGTAAAGAAAGGAAAAATAAATAAACGATTTCAGTTTTATTTTTTAAAAATTAGCTTGGAAAATTTCGGAGGGGGCTGCAGCCCTATCAGCCCACCCCTTGAGTACGCCACTGCGTGACACTATCGGTACTGTTGACTTATTAAGCGTGATTTGTTTAAAGTTTAATGCCTCCCTACAAGCAAAACTCCCTACAAGCAACAACAAGATTGCGTATTTAATCTTGCATAAAGATTGTTACAAACAATCTTTATGCAATCTTACATACATCCGGACATATCAATATTGATTTTGTCTTGCAATATCAAGATTGTATTAAGATTGTTATAGCAATCTTGTTATAACAATCTTTGTGCAATCTTGTATACATATTGTCATATCAATCTTGATTTCGTCTTGCAATATCAAGATTGCATAAATCTCGTCAGCGTCAAGAGGTTCTTGATATCTCATTGTCGCCGTCAAGATCATTAGCGCGCACAATAGGAGAGAGGCGCATGAGCGGAGTTTTACCCAGCATTCCGTTTTTTTCCTTCTTCAACGCGAAGCGAGCGCTGCACGTGGAGACGTGGATACGATTTAGGCTTCGTTAAAATTCGGTTGCATCATTGTTGTGTGCAATATTATTGTTTTATTTATAATCCTATTACTGCATTTATTCAATGACGCAGTGCTATACAATCCATGTCGTGACCGATTAGCGATGAATTGCAGACATGGATGACAATAAAGATTTTCGTTCCTAAACGTGGCTGACAACAAGGGATTACAATGAATGATCCTCAATTAATCCTAACTAGGTATTTTAGGTCTTTGTAGTACTAAACTAATCATAAATTTAAAAATCCATAAAATATTGCACCATACTTTTATCAAGCTCACTTTTATTAAGCTTAAAATAATTTTTCAATATGAAGAAGAAGAAGAAGAAAATAATTAATATTGATCTGTAAAAAAATTCAATTAAAATAAATTAAAAAAATTTTTCAATTGAGATAAATAAAGTTATAACAAAGTGCTTAACACTTTTTTGAAGTCTACAACCTAAAATGAAACATCAGATTTAAGATGTAAAGTTTAATCTAAGTTAATGTAGACATTTTCATTAAATACAATTAAATTGCAATTAGAATAAACAAAAATATCTTCATGTGAATTTCCGATCATGTGTCAGCCTTAAAAATATTCTTCAGCAAGAAAAATAATCAATATTGAAGAATAACAGAAATAGTTTAAGAATTAAATTTAATTCGTGAATTTGAAATGAAAATAACAAATAAAAAAATAAATAAAACACCTTGCATACCGATTGTCATGACAAGAAAATGAAAAGATCTTGGTATTTTCTTGTTATAACAATCTTTATGCAAGATTACAAAAGCAATCTCATCTTGCATAGCGATTGTCATGACAAGAAAATGTCAAGATCTTGGTCAAGATCTTGATATTTTCTTGTTATAACATGTTATAACAATCTTTATGCAAAATTACAAAAGCAATCTCATCTTTCATAGCGATTGTCATGACAAGAAAATGCTAAGATCTTGATATTTTCTTGTTATAACAATCTTTATACAAGATTACAAAAGCAATCTCATTTTGCATAGTGATTGTCATGAAAAGATCTTGATATTTTCTTGTTATGACAATCTTTATGCAAGATTGCGTATCAAAAAAATAAAACAACCTATCTTGTTGTTTTCTTGATATTAGGTTGCATGCTCCTTGTCAGACAATCTTGTGGCAAGACTCTGACAATAGAAAATCAGTAACATAACACCATGCCCGGAAACTAAGAAACAATTTTGTTTTTGAGGAACCTAGAATAAAATAAGTCAGAAAATACGTTCCCACGAAAATAGGACGCAGTATTATGATTCGGCCGAGGCCTGGAGAGTACATAGGGCAGAGCCCTCTACCTCACCGGTCGAACATGATTGGAAGGTTTCCCCAGAAGGGGACTAGCATTTGATTGGACGGCAAGCTAAGGCAGGAATTCAAGTGAAACACGGACGATCGCCACTCACCAATGCAATCGCAAATTCCCAAATTTTTATTCAAGTGGAACGTTACAATCGCTACGAGATGCTATTCTATCGCAATTCGACTTCCAGTAGCGATTGCAATTGCGATCGCCCCGAAGCGATTGCAATGGTGTTTCACTTGAATTCGGCCCTAAGCCGTTATTGGGAGTCCTTGGCATGTTTAAAATTTAAAAATTAAAAAGGGGGTAAGGAGGGAGTAAGGGGATTTTTTAGCACTTTTAGAAAAAAAAAGGAAAATGATTAGTCCAGATCAAAAAAGATCTATCTGGACAAGGGCAGTTAATTTATCAATGGAGCATATTTAATTGTCGGGAGGACAGTTTTAAATTTATGTATTAATTGTTTATGAAATATTGAACGTCTCCATAAGAGGGGTGGAGTCAGTTTCAGAGTTTACAGGGGTGATTGAGGGGGGGGGAGGGCATTAATAACTGCAGCTGCATAGCTTTTGGCTGGCTGCGAATGATTACTCTTAAAGAGCGGCCGCTCGATCTTTGGTTTGGGGTAGGCCGGCAACCTCTAAATGAGGCTGCGTGATTGTCCCCACATGAACTGCCAGGTGATTGAATCCCTGGCAGGCGAAGCATTGTACTACGACTTTTCTATTTCTCTAGTTTACTACAGTTACGTCAGTGAACAAGATAGATTTGGCCTGAACAATTTTAGTGGATTGTTCACTGACTAAGAGTTGGATTTGGAAAAGTGGAAGGGGGTTTTATCACTTCTGTTCATGCGATTAATTTTGTGAACTTTGAAATTAAGTGCGCGGAGCTCTTCCGCAAGGTCGTCAGTATTAGTGTTAGAGGGGAGCCCTCTAATGACGAATTTTTGGAGTTTGGGGCCTCTGTCCCTTTTGGAATAGAATTCTACATTATATTCGTCTTAAGATACCGTAAAGTGGGGTGACTTTGCCCAGTGACGCGACTTTGCCCAATTTGTTAAAAAGAAGTTCAGTGTTCGAGTATGGTTAGTTCAAATGCCACCAGAGCTGCCCAACGAGTTTGTGATAACCTTCTTAGATATAGCTTTGGCAACACTGAAGTTTAGCGTCCTTGGAATCCATTTTGAAAGCAAACAGTTGCTTTCTTTATCAGGTAAGCAAAACCGTTTTTTTTAGAGGTGTCAAACTTTAGTTCCTGCTGCTATATTGTACGAATGATAAATTCAATTGACTATTTGTTTTAGTTTGGTATATAATGAGGATTGATAATAAATTATTGTTTTTGTTTGATTCATTTGAATAAAATTTTAAAGCCGAGTGGGCAAAAGTACCCCGCTGTGCAACAACACACGGGGTGTCTTTGCCCTCCTAGTTTTTTGGTGTTGTACTTCTGTTTATTGAGTTTTTTAAAGTTTTATTGTTATTTTATGCTTGCTTATTTAATGTTATTAATTTTTTAATATAAATTATCTCTAGCTTCAAGTATCTCCGAACATGGCGCGGGATCATAAGCGTAAATTTGGTGCACGTCCCTACAAGAACTATTCTAATGAAAATCTGCAGTCTGCGATTGAAACAGTGAAGAAAGGCACTTCGATTAGAGGAGCGGCATTAAAGTTTGGAATACCAAGAAAAACTCTCGGAAATAAAATTAAGGATAAGCATCCTGCAAATGTCGGGGGTCAATGTGCTCTTTCTTTTGATGAGGAGAAAGAAATAGTTAAACAGCTATTACACTGAAGTGACAAAAGTCATGGGATACCTCTTAATATCGTGTCGGCCCTCCTTTTGCCCGGCGAAGTGCAACAACTCGACGTGGCATGGACTCAACAAGTCGTTGGAAGTCTTCTGCAGGAATATTGAGCCATGCTGTCTCGATAGACGTCCATAATTGTGAAAGCGTTGATGGGGCAGGATTTTGGGCACGAACAGACCTCTCGATGGTGTCCCATAAATGCTCAATGGGATTCATGTCGGGCGATCTAGGTGGCCAAATCATTCGTTGGAATTGTCCAGAATTTTCTTCAAACCAATTGCGAACAGTTGTGGCCCGGTGACATGGCGCATTGTCATCCATAAAAATCCCATCGTTGTTTGGGTACATGAAGTCCATGAATGGCTGCAAGTGATCTCCAAGTAGCTGCACATAAGCATTTCCAGTCAATGTTCGGTCCAGTCGCACTAGAGGACCAAGTCCATGCCATGAAAAAACAGCCCACACCATTACGGAGCCACCACCAGCTTGAACAGTGCCTTGCTGACAGTTTGGGTCCATGACTTCGTGGGGTCTACGCCACACTCGAACCCTACCATCGGCTCTTACCAGCTGAAATCGTGACTCATCGGACCAGGCCACGGTTTTCCATTCATCTAGGGACCAACCGATATGCTCACGTGCCCACGAGAGTCGCTGCAAGCGATGTCGTTCTGTCAGTAAAGGCACTCGAGTCGGTCTTCTGCTGGAATAGCCCAAGAAATCCAAATTTCTCCGCACAGTTCTAGCAGACACGTCCATTGTACGTCCCACATTGATTTCTACGGTGATTTGACGCAGTGTTGCTTGTCTGTTAGAATTTACGACTCTTTGCAGACGTCGCCGGTCTCGATCTTTAAGTGCAGGCCGTCGACCACTGCGCTGTCCATGGTGGGATGTTATGCCTGAAATTTCATACTCTCGGCACACTCTTGACACAGTGGATCTGGGAATGTTGAATTCTCTAACGATTTCCGAAATGGCATGACCCATGCGTCTAGCTCCAACTAACATTCCGCGTTCAAAGTCTGTTAATTCACGTCGTGCGGTCATCATCACGTTAAGGTGACTGCCTACGTTCGATGAACTTTTTTTAAAAAAATAATAATTTCAACAGAACATGTGAATGGTCAGCTTAAATGAGGTATCAAATGATGTTAAAAAGTAAAATTTGAATAATATATCAAGAAGTTTTTAAAATTTTGGAAAATTTGAGTGAAAAAGGAGCGAAAATCAATGTTTACGTGGTAGACCACTGACACAATTCTAACCAATAAAAACACAATTCCTTTATACTGCATACTTACTTAACCATTATCTACAATTGGAACTAAAAGTTTTAAAAAAATTTAAAAATTCTTTGAAATATGCTCAATTATGGCTAAAAAGAGCAAATTTACAGTATTTTTAAAAAGTTTTTTGTGTTAACACAGCTAGTAAATGACCAAATTTTAACCAGGAATTAAGTTCTAGTAAAGAAACACAGTACATATGGTTCATAACACTATCACCAAATTTCATGGAAAAATTCCTACTAGTTTTTGAGTAAGGACTGCCAGCGTGAATCGAAATGAGGAAAAATATAGTTTTTCAGAAAACGCAATCAAAGATTTATTCATACAAAACAAGTAAGTTATACTAATTTATAAACCTTAAAACTTTTCACAAAGTTTTGTAAAACATTTATGCAGCTTATACTTCCTTAGATTTCACTTTTTATTAAATTTTCATTTTTATGACTCATTTTGCATCAAGTTACAGATGCTCGCTAAAATCTTAATTTTGCATTTCTTGGAAAGCCGTATGCATTTTCTCAAAACAGGATTTTTAATAGCTTTCCAGTAGTGCTGATAATGAAGAGAAGCAGTCATAATAAGATAATAAACAGTAAATAAGTATTTTCACATAAACATACAATTAAATATTTTTTACTTGGATGATTTACGTAAAAAAGGGTGATTTTTCTAACATACTGAACAATTACGGAATTGTGTCAAAATATATTTATAATACAAAAGCATAATACACATGTATCCTTTCAAAATTCGCCACAATTGTAAGTCGGACCTTCCGCTTGTTCGTTTTTGTCTGATTTTGATTTTTTCGCAGCTCGTCTCTTCTTTCTGGCTATTTTTGTAGCTGGCAACGAGCAGCGTTTTGATTGTTCAACTCTAAATACATCAAATTCTAAGTAATTTTTTATGGTAACTGCATCAATTGTGACACCTATATTTTCAAATACAGGTATTAGTCCTAGAAAGCCAGAGTTAAAGAGCAAAACTGATAGATATCCACCAAGCTGCAAAGTTTTAAGTTCAACAAACACACGCTTCGGCAACAAGCTCCATAAAACATTGTTGAAGCTTTCGTTTGCATTCTGAGTCAATCCGTGCAAACATTTTTCAAGAAGATTTTGGTCACAGAGGCTCATGTACACCGGTTTTATAATATTTACAATATAGTTCGGTAATCCAGGAGATATATCTGTGAAACGGGCTCCACCATTTGTTTTGGCTCTTTGGTATTTGCACCAACCGTCTGCTGTTTTTGGGCACTGTCCATGCATTGGATTAGTCCTGCTGGAGCAACAATGAAAGAATGCAGCAATAACTGCAGATTGCATGGCTTGCAAATTTCCTGTGTTGCTACGTATAGCAATTCCGTAGTAATTCTGCAGACGGTCAATGAATTTGTCGGTTAACTTTCCCTTGCCACCTAATCCTTTTTTGGTTTTCTTTAATTTTCGAAGTCTGTTGCCAACGCGTTTTTGCACATGTCCAATGCACTCTAGCTTTTGTACCGAATCTTTTCCGTAAGTGTCCTTCACTTCAAAAAACGCTTTACAATCTCCATCCCCAAAATACTGCACATATTTTAGATCGTGGTTTGCTAACGATCGCTGAAAAATTCTTTTTACACCTACAACTTCCATACTGCCAGACGATCCTGAGTGATTTGCACATAAATGTTCCTTCTCGCTTTTAGTTAGGCAAGAACGGCAGTATTGCGAGAGCATTTCAATGTCGAGAACTTTTCCAGTATCGACAGCAATTACTGAAACACAGCCATTCAGAGATGTGTGGCCACGACGTTGCCACGTGCCGTCCACGGAAACCCCACAAGAATCTACTTTTTTCAGTTCTTTCACTCCTTGTGAAGATTCTTGCATGTTCTTCTTACTCGCAGAAATCACTGCTGACAACAGTTTTTCTTCATTTTGTTTAAATGCAACTTTTGACAGGAAAGGCAAGTTCATTGTGAAAAAAAACTTTCTGCCAGCCGTATATCCTTTACCAATGAGTCGCAGTCCCAGTACAAGCAACTGGTTCAAAATATTCTGTTTCCCAGTTTTTGATGTTGAGGAGAAGCCTGTCACAAAACCACACTTGCATGTGACCGAAAAATTGGAATTAATTCCAAACCTGGAATCTTCTGACAGTTTCAACCCCGTATCAAAACAGGTAGGGCAGCATAATATGGAGATCAGGGATACCAGACAGGAAATATCTACTATTCTATTCCCTTGCAATTTTTCTGAACTTGAATTCATCAAATTGAAAGCATCAGCAGCTTTATCAACACATAGCTTAGAAGTACTAGCACTTTGTATGGCCTCATTACTTGTGTTTTCAGGTTTGGTATAACGATTGCCATGAAAGGTTCTCTTTTTCGACTTCCTTCTACAGGATCTAGCTTTTGCCATAATAAAACAATAAAAGCTAAATAAAAATACTAAAATAATTACACAAAACAGAGCAAGAGTGCAGTGTAAAAGAAATTAAAAGCAGATATAAAAAGCAGTAAACGAAGTTGGTAAACCAAAATGTAAACAACAAAATTTGTTGCCACTCTGTACAAATTTCTTTCAAAAACTAAAAATAAATGATTGGCAACATGTAATCTTTTGATATTAATGTTATTTTATAGCCATTTATATCAAGAAAAATGAAAAACACAGCCTAAATTTACATTGTTTACATTCATTTTGAAGTTTTCAGCTGACTTCCGGTGCTTCGGAATCTCACTTCCGGTTTTTTTAATTAGCTGTAGCTTTTTTTCTAATTATCAGAAAAGTAAAAGTAAGACATTTTTGGAATCCTAGAAGTCAGTTCTTTTCAAATATGTAATTTAAAAAAAATCAAATTTTTTGACGAAATCGGTCATTTCAACGTAGGCAGTCACCTTAAAACCTCTTCACATGAATAACTTGAACAGAAATGAAAGCTCTGTAAAAGCACTGCGCATTTATACCTGTTCTATGCGATGCTACTGCCATCTGAAAATTTGCATATTGCTATCCCATGACTTTTGTCACTTCAGTGTAATGTGTGCTGACTGGGGAATGCTGCTAGACAGTATAGACATCAGAATAATAGTAAAAGACTATCTGGACCAGCTTCAAAAAACTGTTTCAAAATTTAAGAACAATTTTCCAGGTATTGATTGGTATTTTTCCTTTATAAAACGCCATCAGAATGAGTTAACTATGAGGAGGTGTCAAAACATAAGCAGGGCTAGAGCAGGTGTGGGAACCACTGCGCTGATGGCATATTTTGATCACTTGGCACAGTCATTGATTGGTGTTCCACCAGAAAACGCGCTGAACTATGATGAAACCAACTTAAGTGATGATCCCGGTTCAAAACGTATGGTGTTTCGTCGAGGTGTAAAATATCCAGAGCGAATTATGAACTCTTCCAAGGGTAATATTTCTATTATGATGGCAGCATCTGGAAACGGTGAGCTATTGCCGTGTTTTGTAGTGTACAAAGCGGACCACTTGTGGCCGTCGTGGCTGGAAGGAGGTCTATCAGGTACTTTTTATGGTCGAAATAAGTCGGGCTGGTTTGACGGCATAAATTTTGAACAGTGGTTTGCAAAAATAATTGTTCCTTGGGCAAGGAAAAAACAAGGCCCTAAGTGTGTTATAGGTGATAATCTCAGTAGTCATATAAACATGGAAGTTATAAAAGCATGTGAAAAAGAGGACATAAGATTTGTTTTCCTTCCTCCAAATGCTACTCATCTTTGCCAACCTCTAGATATGGCTTTCTTTGGGCCATTGAAAAGTGCATGGCGTAAAATACTTACTGACTATAAACAGAGAAATCGCGCTAGCAAGTCACTGGAAAAATCACAGTTTCCACGGCTTTTAAAAACATTGATGAAAGAAATTTCAAATAATGCTGCTGAAAACATAAGGTCAGGCTTCCGCAAATACGGTATAGTTCCCCTTAATGCTCAAGAAGTGTTGTCAAAAATTCCAGATGAAGACCGGCAGTCAAATGTGGAAAGGAATGTTAGTGACACACTATTGGCCTATCTACAAGCTTGTAGGCGCCCTCAGACCTCTGAAAAAGTGGGGAGAAGAAGGAAATTAAATGTTCCAGCAGGAAAAGCTGTCTCAGCTTGTGATTTTGCTCCAAACAATAATAATCCTACCTCTGTTTCAAAAAATAGCACTTGTACGAAACAAAGCAGTTCTGGAGCTCAGAAAAGAAGAAATACTAGAAGGAGGAGTACTAATGAAGATGAAGACCAATATTCTACGCGTTCTAGTAGATCACGTAGCCGAAACTCTACAAAATAGAAGAGGACTTTTTTATTTTTATCAAATGTTTACGCAACACTAAAGCTATACGCTTATATATACGTTTTTTTTTTTGGATACATTTATTACCTAACTTCTTCTTGCTCGTTTCTATTATTTTTCTTCATTTAAGCTTCCAGTGTGATGTCAATTATTGAACTTAAGTTGGTTCTTTATTGGTTGGTTATTTAAGTTTGTGTTTTCAAAACTTGTTAACATAGGATGGTTTATAAATTACTTATTTTCTCTCTTCAGTTTTGATCCTTACAACATCCCGGGTAGGTGACTTTGACCCATATTGGGGTTTCACTCTTAAAACTAAAGGAAAACAGTGAGCGGGCAAAGTTACCCCTATTATGGAGGTGACTTTGCCCACTCACTTTTTAATTTTCTGTGACTAGGGATAATATTGTGGAAGCAAAAACACTACAACTAGTAGGTTTAGTTGACAGTAGAGATGCAAAAAACCCGTAGTTTTTGAGAGTCGGGAAAAAACCCGGGAATTTTGGGGAATAAACCCGGAATTTTGGGGAACATTGGGAATTTTGAAAGTAAACAAACATAGCAATTTTTTACATAGTTGTTATGTCTAATGTATGAGTAAAAAAAATAGACTTCGTCATTATTTGAGTTAAAAATGCAACAACTTTCGAAACAGTACTGTTGTTAAGTGTCCCGACCTTTGGATCTCTTTAAAAAAAGAGAGAGAAAAAAATAATACTGAAAAAAACATTTTTAATTTGATAAAAACCACTCAGGCAACCCTGTCTATTGGAACAAAGTAAATAACGTAATGTTTTAAAGGAGGTTAAATATGTGACATACATTGAAAAAACTTCTATGTTAGTTATCTAAAAAAAAGTTATGTTAGTTACATAAAATACTAAACATTTTATTTAAACAAAACCATCAATTAACGCGTGGAGAAGCAATGATTGCAAGAGATAAGTAATTGGTTGCCCTTTTAGAAAGCAAACTTAACAAACAATCTCAATTTGACATTATACCTCGTGACAAAACAAACTCAAGATAGGGTGGCCTCTTTCACTTATTATTTTGAAATATTTTTCTGATAAGCAATTCCATATACTGCAAAATATAACTATAGGAAATATCTTTTGAATGTATTTAATTAGGGTAATAAATACAAATTTCAAAACCAGAATTTCTTAACACTTTGAAAATTCCTCAAACTCCTGGGAATTTTCAAAATTCCCTTCCCAAAAAACCCGGTTTTTTCCCGGGAATAAACTGGGTTTTTTCCTCCCTTTGCATCTCTAGTTGACAGTCGCACAAATGGAGTGATTTTTGTTTGCAGAAAAATTCGTCTATAAGTATCCGAAATTTGCACATAAACTTTAAAAATGGGCAAAGTCACCCCACTTTACGGTATGTAATTAGTTTATTGCGCTCGGTGGGATCATCCACGGTGATTCAGCATTCATTATGTTTCTTGTTGTTTCGAGTGTTAATGTTGTTGCATATTTGCCCAAGGGCTTTTACAAATTTGAAATAGTCAGAGGGGATATTGATAACCAATGGGGGGATGCCTTGGTTCTTAGAGGAGGCGGGGGGAGGAGTATCCTCGCTGACTGGAGCATTAAGGCTCATTCCTAACTCGGAGTATTTATTTTCCAAAGTAAGGGGAGTAGCAGCCACAGGGGAGGAGGCTCTTAGAGTTTTCTTAGGGGGCTGAAAGGGAGCTCATCAGTAAGAATTTTATCGTAGTACGGTTTAACCGTATTAGAGTTGTTGGAGATAGTGAAAAGGACTCTCACCAGCAAAGACGGCATCGCTGACGCCCTCCTTCCGAGCAAGGTAGAGGTCCTTCACCACCTTCGCCGATACTGTGCCCACGACTTCTTGGTAGGCAGTTGAGTTCAGAACGTCGTAGCCAATGGCCAAAATATCAGTCACCTCACTGTAAGCCAGAGGTGAGTCAATGTCGTGCTCTTGCATCTGAATTTCGTCGTCATCAGAGTCTAGAGTTGAGTCCGCCCAGGATTTAGGTTTTACCCCAAATTGGGCTCCTGTGTTACTTTGAAACATGAATTTATCTATCGCCTCGCAATAGCTGTTTGGCGATTTAAGCATTGGTGTCGAACCGGAGGTTGGCAAGTCGGAAATTCTCCCGGCCATGTTTCCTCCACCGTCGGGCACCGCAATCCCCTTCGTCGCTCGTAGGCATTGTGAGACACGTCCGTCTCCCACGGAATCCTGAGCAAGAATCTCCACGAAAATAGTTGCACATTATTTTTTGGAGGTAGCAGAAGTTGAGTTGTTCTGGCAGCGTTCTTTGTCATTTCTTTCTGTTTCTTGTGATTTTTTTTTTCTTTTGTATAAACTCATGTTTGTGAAAATTACAACACCATGAAGGACTTACGCGAATGGGCTGAAATTTTTAGCAAATGCGAAGTATAGTATGATATGCAAATGATTGGAATTTTAGACTCGTAGCGCATGGGTACGCTGAGCAGCTCCCTCTGAACGCCGGATTTATCTGAATAAATAGACGGCTGCAGCAAGGCGAATATGGTTATAGGTGTGATGAACGCTTGTGATAAACGTTAGCTCAAACGTTGCTCATGCCTTTTCGACAAAAAAGAGCGAGGTTTCAACAACTTACGGAGTTTGAACGGGGGAGGATAATCGGCCTTCGTGAAGCTGGATTGTCTTATCGTGAAGTAGCCGCTAGCGTGCAGCGTAACAGCAGCACAGTGATGCGTGAATGGAAGCAGTGGACGAACGAGTGTCGGACAACTCGGAATTACGGGAGTGTAGTTCCCCTATAGAGAGGGAGCCGACGCATCCGCCATTTTGGATCAAAAGTCGTCTGCTGTTGATCCATTACCGTGTGGCATGCCCGTAACAGCCAGGATTAATTAGCCATTGTAAGGCATAAATATGGGTGGTTTACTTTTTAGTTTGGTTGGAAAACTTTATTTGAATACTATTTTAAGAGAGTTTCAGTTCATTTATGTTCAATTTCGAATTTAATTATAAACATCTAAGCAGCAAAAAACGCAAGGTTGCCAGAAATAAGACTCTTTTAATTTCTTTCCAGTTCTAATAATACACTGCTCAAAACAATTAAAGTATATTGAGATTTTGGGTTGATTTTGCACCTAAAGACCATTTTGGTTGATTGATACATTATCGACTATACGTTAGTAAGCTATAAGAAATAAAAATTACATTAGTTTGGCATAAAAAAAAATGCTTTTTATTCAGCTTTTGGGTACAAAATGGAAAAAAAGAAAAAAAACGCATTTTCTGAAAATGAGAAAAACAATTTAAAAAAAAAGGGTTTCCTTTGAAGAAAACCACTTTTAGTAAGGGGTATGGTTTCCCCAGACATCTAGCAGTGTTAAACACCTCTGAGGCATGGATTAAATGAGGGTATTAATGAGGGGCTGGGATATTCTATCCCACTCCTCCTGAAGAGCTCTTTCGAGTGTCTGGAGAGTTTCTGAAGGTGATAAGCGTTCAGCCACTCGTCTTCCTAGGATGTCCCAAACATGCTCTATTGGGTTCATGTCCGGAGAACACGCTGGCTATTCCGTACGTACGATTCCTTCTTAAAAAAGAAAATCATTCACCAAGTTAGCACGATGTGGCCTGCAATTGTCATCCATTAAAATGAAGTCATCTCCAATTGCTGCATCGTAAGGGACGATAGGTCTGAGGATCTCACCCCTATATCGATGACCAGTCAGAGTTCCATTTCGGAAGATATGGAGGTCGGTTCGACAATCAATGGAAATGCCGGCGTATACCATCACACCTCCACCACCAAATCTGACACTTTCGCTCACAAATGCTGGATTTATTCTCGTGCCACGTTCCCTCCAGATGAAAACTTGCCTATTTTCAGGATGAAGGCAAAAACGGAACTCATCAGAGAACAGGATATTTCACCACTCATTTGATGGTCAATGATGGTAAATACAAAAATTAACGTAGTAACGAGCCATGGTAAACGACTTGACACGATGCAGGTTTCATTTTGTAGCTTTCCTAGTCGGCAAGTGTTCATTTACTTGAATGCTAGCTGACCGTTTCTTTGCTATATTGTATTTTTGAATATATTGAGCTTTTTTCTGTCGGAGAATTAATTATTTCTATGTCTGTCATGCTACTGTAAACTTAGACATAAAAAAATAACGAGTCACTGGATTGATAATTCAACGAAACGTGCACAGAAATTTTTAATGCATAAAAATGAAATGAAATGTTTGAAAACACATTATGGACACTGACTTCATCAAATCAACCAATCGGGTTTGCCGGTTGATCTATTCGAATGTATCCAATGTGGTACATAATATTTTAATAAATAATATTTCAGAAATGAAGGGTCAGGGGGAAAAACCACGGTCGTAGTCCACTTTTTGTTGAATTTAAACTGATGCTACCACCTGTTAGAAAAATAAGTGTAATTTCGTTTAGTATATGCAATATTCGTGAAAAAACACTGTAGTCCATGTATTATTGTCATTTTAGAACAAGTATACTGGGGAAGTTTATGAGTTCGTAAAGTTTAAATTTCGTTTTTCTCAAAATGAATCAAATGTGACTACCGTGGTTTTTCCCCCTGACCCTTCAAATAATAAATCCCCTATATTACATAAACTTGAACAGGAAATGAAAGATATCGAGCTTCTTATTTACTTTCTTCATTAAACGACATGATTAAATAAAAATATTCACCGAGTAAGAAACAAATTTTTAAATTTGTTTCTTACTCGGAATTAGCAGGCGCAAATTTTGCGAAAGAATCGAGGCTCATAACAATTGCAATATTACACACTTGAATTGAAACTTTGGAATTTGCAATTGAATCGGTGCATTGCGATTGTTCATGTTTCCCTTGAAAACTACGCATGTCTCGAGTCCTTGTGCTAGCGTTGCTATGAACTTACTCCACATATCGTGACGTGTTAATGTGGAACATATAGTGCAACTCTGGTAGATTGACCTCCGACATTAACAATATTTGTATGTTTTTCGGGTAATAGAAAAGGGTAATTGTCGCGGAATTGAATTGGAATGCTTTTGTAAAACGAATACAAAAGTAATTCAACTCAATTCCTCCCGAATGGACCCTATTCACGGTTTGTGTACAGTTCAGTTAATTCTCCACTGCTGGTATTTTTTTTCAGTATTCAATACTAAGAGTGTTACAGAAACATGTTTTATTTAATCAGAGGCGCATCGTAGGTTTTCGTCGCCCAAGGCCCCCTATAAAGAATGATCTTTATATGCAGACGGTATATAACAGAGCAAGTAAAATATTAAGCTGTAAAAAACAAACACCCCCCACCCCACAAAAAAAAAAAAAAAAAAAAACCTGAAAACTAAGAAAAAATATTTCTACATTGAAATAAATTGTTATTTAATAAACTTAAGTATTTTATAACATTTTTACCCCCCAACGCAGGAAGCAAGGAGGCTACAAGTTTGACGAAAATGTTCGTGGCATCGTAGCTCCTAAATGAATGAACTGATTTAGAAAATTATTATTATTATTGTTATTTTTTGAAAGGGGAATTGATCAAGAGTGATTTTTGTTGAGTCTCATCTTTGTAAGGTATTAATTTACAGAGATAGTTTTAAAATGAAAAAGTACTATCTCGCATGCTTGGTATCAATCGAAAGAAAGAATTTTTCTGCTTAAGATGGAATTATTTTGGAACTTCCACGTTGTATTAAACTAGAATTATCACATTTTCCTGATAATCATTGTTTTACCAAATTCTAAGAATGTCATTGCTGCTTTAAGCAGAAAATCTCTGGAAACTCATTTTCCTTTTATTTATATTTTTCCTTATTAGCACTCTTTGCATAATCATAAATCCGTATAAACATCTACATTACCTATGCTCAGATTGTATAGATTTCCCTGATTATTAAATACGTCAAGTCTCGATAGCTCGATTATTCTTTTATCTCGAAGTTTTCATTGGTCTCAAACTCTTGAGAAGGCTCTGAGAACTGCCTATAACTTGACTCGAAATACGGGTAACTCGAAGCTTTTTGCCGGCCTCTTTGAACTTCCAGTAATCGAGACTCAACTGTAAAGCATTATTTTTGTAACGCCACAGTGAGGTTATTAGCACTAGTATGAAATAAATAAGTGCACCAATGAACGAAAAATAAAACAAGGGCTGGTTTCTGCCCTTTGGGCAGTAGGGTCAGGTGAGGGAATATGGGTCTAAAGTCGAGTTTTTTTCAGAAACGGCTCCGAAATCACACGATTAAATTCATTTTAAGAAAACTTTTGATGCATTTTATATAATATTGAATTCATATGGATTAAGTATGAAACAGAACCATTCGGTTATGTCAAATTATTTTCTTTCAATAATACATTTAAAATATGCGTTGATAGCCCATTTTCCCCCATGTTGGGTAAAGTGAGTCTAGTTCAGAAATTAGTAAAAAAAAAAAAAAAATGCGTAAAAAATAATTTTGACGAAACATACAATGAAATTAATACAACTTATATTCATTTAAAGGCACAAATGCACTGAAATATTTTTTTACCTGGTATTTAACGAATGAAACAATGCCATTAGTTATATACTATTAACGATCATTGAAAATTTCTAGAACAATCTGTAATTTTCTGTTATGTTCGAAAATGCGCCAAATGTCTCCACGCTTGGTGAGATTTCGCCAAATTTTGCTACAAAATAAGTTGCCAAAAATGAAACCAACTTGGCGATATCTTGTCAATTTCTCTCCTACCCCATAAACTCCCATGTTAAACTGATGGTAAAGCAGGGAACACAGCAAGAAAGTAAACTTTTGCATGTTAATTAAAAGAATAATAGTCAATTTTAGCAAGATAATAAAAAATAAGCACATAAAATCTTAAAAATAGCTACAATTTCCTAAATGTGTAACGTCATCGTAACACCTCAGGACAGTTTAGCCATAGACTCATTTTGCCCCACCTCAGAAAAAACACCTCATAATAAATAGTTTTTGAACTTTGTTTTTCCGTCTTTATGTAGAGCTGATCCGTCGATGCTCTACTACAAGTCTATACCAAAATTAATAGCATTTGCCTATGAATAATGATTTTAGAGGAAAGTTCATAAATAGCTAACTTTTACATACCACATAACAATTGAGCATAAAAAAAAAAACGCTTAGTAAACATTTTTCTTGCCTGGAGTGTTTTAAAACTAACATAAAAATATTTGCTGTAATCTCAATGTATGACTGAAAAAAAGAATTAACCAAATATTTTAATTAAAAACGAAAAAACGGGGGTCTTTCAATATAGACCCACTTCCCCCTTACCTGACCCTAAGTTCTATGCACAGCTGGTGCAATGGTGTTCTTCTTCTCTTTGTAGAAGCTGATTTGTTTTTGAAGAGCGGCCGCTCTGCCTTATTATTTTTCAACTTGAACCGTAATCAGCAAATGAAGGCTGAAGGACGATCTTTCTTGTTTATGTTTTAATACCAAGTTATTTTAATTATTTTAGAGAAAATTACACATTATCCTCTTTCAAAAGTTATTATTATATAGTATTTAGCTGCAGCATGTTTTGCTGAGTCTTCTGTTTCATTAACTCATTTAATAATTTATGCTTCAAAAATCTAGTTGCATATTGTATTTTATATAATGGCGCAATAGAGCAGATAAAACATTACACGCTTTTAATTCAAAGTAGATATTTAATCTAAAAAAAAGCATGAGATTTTTTATTTCTAGTTTCAACCTGATTAATCAAAACATGATCGACAATTTGGAAGATGATGTTGATATTTCAGAGGAACTTGCCGATACGTCTGATCTGCCGACATCTGTGATAATCACCAACGTTGAAAATGAAATATTCACGGATGAATACCGCAAGGTAAAGCATTTATTTTATATTGTAATTTTTTGTTGGAAAATGCCAATAATATGCATTCTTAAACATATTTGATTGATGCTAACCAAAACTTTTCGAGGAAAACACCTTTCAGCTTCATACAAAAAACTCACCAGTGTTTTCTGAATTGTGTCTTATAATTCATAAATAAGTGACACATGACACATTTCTTCTTAAATTAGGTTGTTGCAGTAATATTGAAAAATTTCCCCTGTAAGAAATTATTTAGTGAAAATTGGAATAAAAATAGTGTTCAGATACATTAAATAATCAATGCTTAAAAATATGTTGCTTTCTTTCTCCTCACTCCATCAACTCATTATTTAGTTCATGCTATCTTCCTGTTATAAAATATGGAAGAGTTTATTTTTTACCTGTGTGTAGGGGAGAGTCGGCACATATGGACAGCTCCATTTTCCCAAACTTAAAAAAAGTGATAATTATGAAATTAAAAAAAAAAAAAAAAAAAACTAACCTTCAATGGACGCACTATGACCCATTTCCCTTGTAAAATTGAAGCGATTAGCAGAAAAATTTCCGAGTTATATCAATCAAGCAGTTTTGAAGCCTAAAAGTAATTTATGCTAGATTTGTTTCAATGCTAATTAGTATTTTTATATTGCATGAACATTGACTATGTTAAAGTTCTCACTTATTGAAAAATTATTTTATTTATTGAATATAATGACTTATTCGCCAACCTTCTTGTCTAGTGGTCAAAGAAATTTGACTGTGAATGGGGAAGTCCCGTGTTTGAATTTTAGCTTGATCATGGATATACTTTCTGTCACCTGTCCTTGTCCTTTCGTTCTGTGAATGTGTTGCTGTGCTTTGAATGGTTGTCTTCCTTGTAAATGGGTCTTAATGGTATGTCAGTTCTGTAGAAGTCAGACTTCACACTAAATTACGGTACTGTTAGAAAAGTGAAGCAACTCATCAAGGGCCCGCTCTAAGCATTCGCCACATCACCAAATGCTTTAAAATCGTAAACCTGGCAAAAATAATTTTGATTAGTTGGTCATCAATAAGGGGAGTCGGGGGGGGGGGGGTGAGAAATCAGTGTTTTTTCGTATAAGTGGGCGTGGTTTTTCCTATTTTCCGATGAAATTGCATTGTGTTTTCATACTTGTCCCCCCCCCCCCCACACTTGTTGACTAGGCTAAAGGACTGGGGAATAGAAAATTCTTGGAAAGATCCCATGGAAACAAGTAAATATAAAATGTAAGGTCAAATATTAATTACAGTTTGTTGAATTCAATCTTTGACTAATACTTTCAAAATTTGGTTGATAGTTTTAAAATTTAGCTAATTTACTGGATAAGAACTTGAAATCCCTAGCGCAATCCCTGCGGACCCCAAATTGCCAGCCTAGCTGGCACAAGATGACAACAACAACCATTTATTAATCAAATTTGTCAAAATGTAAAAAAATAATACTAATAAAAAAATCTACTGGGTCATTCTGTGTCAACTCAACACAGGGCTCAGACCTCACCCCGTCAGATTTTGATGAAATTTGGTACAGAGGTAGTGTTCATATAGACATGTTAAAATCTAAAAATTTTTTTGAAAAATACGAAGGGGTTTTGAAGATACAGCGCTGCAAAAGTAACAAAAAGGGGTCAAAACACGTGAAAGACACGATTTTCAAATTAACCTAAAATTTTTTCTAATTAAGATAGAGACCTGAAACAAGTGCCATTTGACAGCATTTTTAATGGCCTTTTGAATGATATACAACATGATTTGGTCTAAAAAGAATTTATTTCAATTAAATTTGAATTAAAATTTAAAATTTAAATTTCTCAAAATGCACCGCCTCAATTTTTTTTCAAATTTTTTTACAAAATTGCTTATACACTACTTAAATGGCTGTGGAAGTTTCAAGATGGGCTTCTAATGGGTTCATGTTGAAAAAAATCATTGAATAAAACAGTAATGGATCTACAACACTATTATAGCATAATATAGCATGGTTTTAGCACTATAGTACTAAGAAAAAAAATATATTTAAGGGTTGAAATGGATTCAGATTGATTAGCTAGTTTAATTTCAAGTAGCTGATTTCAATAGTATTTGCAATTAATGTAATTTAATTTACTTACCTGTTGTCAGGTCTTTCTTTTTGAATTTTTCCAGATGAAGGGAGGGGGCAACGACTACAAACAATGTAAATACACCCAAAACCAGCAAAAATTATACCCACTTAAATGAAAATAGGTTGGTATCCCTATTCCGGGGAGAGCCAAATATCATAATTAATTTATCTGTTTACCTGTTGTCATTTCTTTCATTTTGAATTTTCCAGTGGAATGGGGGGTGCAACAACTACAAACTCAATGACAATTCCACCCCAAAACTGCAAAAACCATACTCATTTAAATGGAAATAGATTAACTTCTGTATTCCCCCCCCCCCCTCTTCCCTAAATGGCGGGTCTGCATGTTGAAGAGTACTCATAAATGTAGGTAATAGCTTGCAAGTCTTGTAATCTTATATTTTCAGTCTGTTATTATTTTATTCTTTGAAATAATTAATGGAAAAATTTAGACAGAAAAATATTTTGTTCCAGGAATTTTTCATATTTTTAATTTTGTTAATATAAATAAATCTAAGGAAATTCATCTTGATGTATGCTTACTCATCATTTTTAAAAATGCAACTATATTAAATCAAGTTATCAATTATTTGAATGGTAACTTGCTATTAAAAAATTAAAATGCTTGTAAGTAATTCGGTAGTCATTAAGATGATCTCATGATTGCAAAAGAAGGATGAAAAATGTAATAAAAATTTGTTACCACATCTAGATAATGTTCTATTAGGTATAACCAAGCAAGAAGGAATAAAACTATATATTAAGATACATCTGGCAGATGTAAGGTGTCAAGATATATTTTGTAAATCGCCATCTTCCTTGTTTCAAGCTCAGTGTGAATTCTGATCAGCCTCAAAGTCTGTCTTATTGGAGTAGGTTGAAGAGATAGTGAGTTTCTGTTAGTGAGTTAGTGAATCAAAGGAAATTGAAATTTTAGTTTCAAATTCTTTTATTTTGTATGTATACTAAAATTAATGTTAAAAGCCGTCTAAGTATTAAGTGTTTGTAAATCTAGGGTAAAATGTAAATATTATTTAAAATTTAAACTATGGCTGATCAAAGATACTTTACTGGACAGTGCTTTAATCCATTTAAAAAGAATAACCACAGGTAAGAGACAAAAAGAAATTACACAATGTTGCAGACTTAATGACAGAATATTTGAGTGGAGTTCCAGAAAATACCAAAATCTGCCATACTTGTAGAAAAGAATTGTCTCTTTTAAAGAAAAATGCAGACTCAGGCCAGAATATTGAAGAAAGTTATGTTCTGAAAGTTGTGATCCAAATTTTGCTCCTAAGTTGGAAATTGTTGAAACATTAAATGTGTCACTACAAGAATTGGGAGAATCTTCAATCGACAAAAGAAAATCAGAAAAAAACAGGTCATTCAGCAAATAACATGAACAAGATCAATTGAAATGCAAACTATTTACTAATATTGAAACATATTCTGAGAGTGAGCCTCAAACAGCTGAAGAAACAGTTTTAAGTAATTAGAAAACTAAATTTGCTGATTCTTCAAATGTTAACATTCAATGATACTTACCTGCTCGCTAGAGTCATGTAGTATGAAAAATGCCAGAATTCTCAGTGCTCCTAAATACATGGTAAGAAAATCAAAAAGACTCTTACAAGATAAAGGCATTCCGACTAGCCCTAATCAAAAACCAAGAAAAAGTCTTCCTCCTAACATTGCAGAAACCATAAGCGTTCTGTGAAAATGATGAAATTAACAGAATATTACCAGGAATGAAAGATTGTATATCTGTTCAAACAAAAAAGGGGGATATAAAAACATCCAAACGGTTGAGTCTCTAACTTGATGGAGGCTTATGAAGATTATAAGATCTATGATATAGATCTTATGAAGATAAATATCCCAATTTTAAGATACTTTTGTGCAAATTGCTGAACTGAGACCAAAGTATTGTATAATTGCAGGTCAGAGTGGAACTCACACGACTTGTACACCACCCACCAAAACGTAAAGCTAATGATAGAGAATGGGGGGGATCCCTGGAATAGGTAAATTTTAACCTATTTCCATTTAAATGAGTACGGTTTTTCCTGTTTATGGGTGGAATTTACATCGAGTCGATAGCTGTGGACCCCCATTCCGCTGCAAAAATTCAAAATGAAAGACATGACAACAGGTAAATAGATAAATGATGAAAAGAGGGGGGGGGGGCTATCTCTGGAATAACGAAATCAACCTATTTTCATTTAAATTGGTATATTTTTTGCTATTTTTGGGTGTATTTACATTGTCTGTAGTCATTGCACACCCCCCCCCCACCCCCCATTCCCCTAGAAAAATTCAGAAGAAAAGACGTGACAACAGAAACTCTAAGAATCAACTACTTGAAATTTAACCAGCTAATGAAACTGAATCCATTTCATCCCTTAAATATATTTTTTTTAGTGCTAAACAATGCTATATTATGCTAAATTGTGCTGTAGATCCATTACTGCTTTATTCAATGATTTTTTTCAACATGAACGCATTAGAAGCCCATCTTGAAACTTCCACAGCCATTTAAGTAGTGTATAAGCAATTTTGTAAAAAAATTTGAAAAAAAATTGAGGCGGCGCATTTTGAGAAATTTAAATTTTAAAATTTAATTCAAATTTAATTGAAATAAATTCTTTTTAGACCGAATCATGTTGTATATCATTCAAAAGGACCTTAAAAATGCTGTCAAATGGTACTTGTTTCAGGTCTCTATCTTAATTAGAAAAAATTTTAGGTTAATTTGAAAATTGTGTCTTTCACGTGTTTTGACCCCTTTTTGTTACTTTTACAGCGCTGTATCTTCAAAACCCTTTCGTATTTTTCAAAAAAATTTTTAGATTTTAACATGTCTATATAAACACTACATCTGTACCAAATTTCATCAAAATCTGAGAGTGTGAGGTAAAATTATGTCAAAAATTGTGTTGATTTGACGTGGAATGACCCTACTACACTATGCTAATAAAATTATGAGCATCCATCTATGGGGTACATTTTTGCTTTTCTTAGGGCACATATGGGCAGTCCATTAGTGCTTTATATCTCTAAGTACATTTCACAAAATTGAAAATAATAAGGTGCTTAAAATGACTTTCAAATAGTAAAGGCCATATGTCGCTCTTATTCTTTGCTTGTTTATAAGCTTCGGTTATATTTGGATTGAAGTATGATAGTAAATGTCTTTATTAGTGAAGATGATAAAAAAAAATATTACAATATAAAATGTTTTCAAATAGGTACAATATGACCTGTCCTATTTTTAAGCCAGAATGTTTACATTTAACTACATGCAGATGCTTCCAGTAAAAAGTTTTCTAGAATGCTTCTAGAAATAATAGAATGCTTATTATCAACTTTTGAAAGAAGACAAATAGCTATATTAGGCAGTGTCTAAACCTATATCTTTTGAGACAGAATAAATGTTAAGACAGTATAATTCAGAAAAAAAAGACACATTTAAAAAAATTCTTTAAATATTATGGCACGGTACAAGTTTTCATTCCAAGTAAGTAGACTTCTAAATTTTGATGTATCTAGAATCTCAAAATTCCTAAGTCATTTCTGAGAGTGTCGAAAAACAGTTTAGTCAAGCAGTTTAGGAGAATGAAGAGATATTCTAATTTAACTGAATTTAAGCCATTTGTCTTGGCCATATTTTTAGATCAAGTTGTATCACAGGGAACACGACAGGATGCTATTTTGGATCTAGTTTTCTGCAACGTTGTAGGTTCTGTTCAAGTATTATGTGTAGGGGAGCATATTGGAGATAGTGACCATAACTATATTAGGTTTGGAATTAGGTTTGATGTGCACAAAAATAAAAATTTTAGGTTTGTGCCTAATTTCAGAAACACTGATTTTGTCGCACTGACGCAGAGTTTGAAAGCAGTTTTTTCATCAGGATTAGACTACAGCGATGTAAATCTACAGTGGACAGAGTTTAAGGAAAAACTAGCAAAAACAGTTGGAGATCACTTTCCTTTTTGGAGGAAAGGGGTTAACACTAAAATTTGGCCCATGTGGTTCACCAGGGAAACTAAGGATGCTTTAAACCGCAAGCAAGCTGCTTTTCATCAGTTCAAAGAAACTGGTCACTGCACAGATAGGCATAAGTATTGTGAGGCAAGGCGTAATTTTAAGTATTTGGTACGTATTCAGAAAAGTGAATTGGAACAAAGGCTAGCAAATAACATTGACAAGAATCCAAAGGGGTTTTTTGCTTACGCTAATTCTGGGAAAGTTAGAAATAGTCAAATTGGGCCATTGATTGATGAGCATGGAAATTTAATTCAGAATGATAGGGATATTGCTGATGTTCTAAATGACTTTTTTTCCAGTGTCTTTAACGATAACTGTATCTCAACAGTTGACACAAGTAATACACAAGCTACTCTACAGTTTGAGGATTTTGTTTTTCCTAGGGAGGACGTTTTACTTCATTTGAAAAAAATTAAAACAACTAAAGCTCCGGGACCAGATAATATTTATCCAAAAATTCTAGTTGAATGTGCAGAGGAATTAGTAGATACTATTGTAAAATTTTTCAATGCTTCGTATAACTCAGGGACAGTGCCAAAAGACTGGAAACTGGCTAACATTACGCCACTCTTCAAGAAAGGGTCTAGAGGTAATGCAGGAAATTATAGACCTATCAGTCTTACTTCATAGGTTTGCAAAATTTTTGAAACGTTATTTAAAATTAAGATTATGAATTTCTTAGAAAATAATGGTCTGTGAAACAAATCTGACTTACCCCCCTCTTGGCGACTTTTTCTTTTGGCGCCAAAAGAGCATCGCCAAGACTTTGATGTACGACAAAAAACATCGTACACCTTTCATAGCGATGCTCTTTTGACACCAACAGGAAAATTAAGATTCACATACAAAATCAAAAGCTTACAACACTGAACAAAAAGAAAATATCAAAAATCCTCAAATTTCAACAAATGAAGAATAAAAACGCTTTTGTGATTCGTGATTTCTCACATGTATACGAAAATCACCACAGCAAAAAATCATATACAGCATTATCTACTGCAAAAGTTATTGCGAATATACGCTTCAAAATTACCAAAAACATTTTTTACACAAGCAAAAATTACTAATACAGCAAAGATTATGTGCGTTATTTTACCTAAAATAGCCATGGTACATAATAAAACAATGTACTACAACTGCAAGAAATATAGCGAATAAGCACTGTAATAATGCTTCAGTATATGTACATTTCCAGCAAAATAACACTTTGTTCTTAAAGTAACAAAGATTCCGTATTTCTATAGTAGCACAAGTATATAAAAATTAAACAACAACAAAATCAAAAATTTTTCAAACACATACCAAACTAAAAGATTTTGTTATAGTCAAAGAATTTAAAAAGTTTCTCAAATTTAGATATATGAAGAGTAAAAACGTCTCCTAAGTACGTTGCAAAAATATCAACACAAAAATACCATTAATTAATTTTCTATCAGAAATGCTTTAAAAATGCTTATAACATTAAATATAAAATGACGCTTCATATTTTTTAAAAGTACCAGAGGTGGCTTAAAATAAATGTTTTTATAAAATGAAAATGCCATTAAAATATGCATTAAACAAATTATCTCTCCATATTTTTTGCCAAAGAAATAAACAAGTAACATAAAATACAGGGTTTCGTTCAATTTGCAATATTTAAGTACAAATACACCTCAATAGTTCATGTTATCAAGTTTTGAACAAAATAACCAATATCAACTCACCGTCCTATTGGTCGTATTGTTTAGATTCCGCCAATACCACTGACCTGACAACTGCTAATTAGGACTCATACTGAGCAAGCGGCGCTCTTTGTAACAGTCCTTAACACCCTTAACACCCCCCATTCACTTAACACTCGTAAACACTCATATTTTCTTCCGCGCCTATACTGATACACAACTAGTGAAAATAATTTAGAAAAAAAAACAGTAAATATGCTTCTTCTTCGCTTCTTCTTCGAATACAGTGCGGAAAAAAAAATAATAAGGAACAGTCCCAACTTGGAATTTCTTGTACCACAACAGAAACAAGTGAAAATGACGTGGTTTTAGGGTTGCCTGAATTATAGCTCATCCCAAATCATGATATAACGTCATCATTGTATCAAGGTTACCATTGGCGAATGTTTTTCAAATATCGCCAAGGGGGGAGATATCGAAGAAGTACCTGGTCTGTTGACTAGTTTGCAGTATGGTTTCAGGAAAGGTAAATCGTGTGCTACTAATTTATTACATTTTTATGACAAGGTCACCATGGCTTTAGATAACGAAAAGTGTGTAGATGTTGTTTACATTGATTTCCAAAAAGCTTTCAATAAGGTACCGCATGTTGCACTACTCAGTAAATTAGCTGATATAGGAATTGGAGGTAAAATTTTAGTTTGGGTTAGGAATTGGGCTGACAGGAAGGAAACAAAGAGTAGTAGTAAGGGGTAACCATTCTAAATGGAGTGAGGTTTTAAGTGGGGTTCCCCAAGGATCAGTTTTAGGTCCACTTTTGTTTATTATTTATGAATGATATTCATAAAAATGTTTCTGGAAACATGAATTGTTTTGCTGATGACGTCAAAGTTATGAGGGTTGTAGAAAATGACGAACAAGTAAATCAGCTGCAAGAGGATTTGGATCATATTACTAAGTGGGCAGATAAGTGGCGCATGGCAGTAAATGTTGGGAAATGTCAAGTGCTGCATTTAGGTCATGGAAATAAGCATACACGCTATTATTTACAGGGTTCAGTCATTAGTAAGGCAGAGAATGTTGTGGATCTGGGTGTCTTAATAAATCAAGACTTCAAGTTTAGTCAACAGTGCAGCATAGCTAGTAACAAAGCCAATAGGATGCTTGGGTTTATAAATAGATCTATTTCAAACAAATCTAAGAAGGTTCTTCTACTTTTATATAGAAGTTTGGTAAGACCTCATTTAGAGTATGCTGTTCAGTTTTGGTCTCCTTATCTTAAGAAAGATATTCATTTATTGGAAAAGGGTACAAAGGAGGGCTACAAGGTTAGTAAATGGATTTTCTAATTTAGACTATGATTCCAGACTTAGAATGCTTAACATGCATAGTCTTGAGCAAAGGAGAACCAGAGGGGACATGATTCAGTTGTTTAAAATTTATCAAAATGAAAGATGTTATAGGGTTAAATTTTTGCACGGAAAGCAGGACAAGGGGTCATTGTTATAAGCTGTTTAAATTTCAGGCTAACCTGGAAATTTGGAAAAATTACTATTTTAGCAGAGTAGTGGGAACTTGGAATAGTTTACCGAAAGAGGCGGTAAGGAGCAAGGGAGTAGATAACTTTAAGAGGGCCATTGATCTCCATTGGAGTCTATAATTTGACTAGGAACAGCCCAGTTGGGCTCAGAGCCTGTTGCTGGTCGTCACATTTGTATTTGTATTTATATTGTTTTATTTATGGTGTCCAAATATACCTCAAGCATTTCTAAATGTGTATCCCAGTAGGGAAACTTTATGGAGTATGTTTGCATACAGCGCGTTTCGAAATGATAGGTCCACCAGTAAAAACGAAAGTTATGCTGGTAAAAAAAGGTTGTATTGTGTACAAAGTACTATTTTATAAACTACATTACTTCATTCAATGTGAAATAGCTCATAAATAATTTATAAATAATAGGAATAATGAGGAAAACTAAAATTAGATGAAACAGCTGTTTCAAAAAGATAGGTCCACTGAACCAAGCATCAAATAAATGTTGAATTAATAAGAAATGTTTCCGTTTTTTTTTTTCTGAATAAGCTCATAAATCCTATTTAGCATGGTTTCTACAAGTTTTTGCAAACAATTTGTCCCGATTTTTGACCATTCGGGGGAAATTGCCATTTTTAAGTCTGCAGTACTGTTGTACTGCCTTCCGCCTGCTTACACCGCTCTTGCGAGTATACCCCACATGTTTTCTACTGGATTCAGGTCGAGGCTGCAAGGTGGCTAATCGATAATATGTACAACATTATCCAGAAACCATTCAAAAGTGGACTTTTCAGAGTGCAGAGGAGCATTGTCCGGTTGGAACATGAAGAATGAGCCCCCAATGGGTTCTGATTGTGAAAGAAAATATTGTTCAAACAGCTTGTTATAGCCAGCAGCATTCAAACGATTGTCTACAAATAATATATCAGTTTTTCCTGTCCCTCTGAATCGGGCACACTCCATAACGGAACCACCATCAGCTTGCCTCCTCGAGAATATCTGTCTATCGTTACGCAGATCGTGCCAGTAATACTGCCAACCATCTGGACCATCCAGGTTGAATTCCTTTTTATCACTGAATATCACACAATGCCTATCTTGTTTCCAGGACATCATTTCCTGCGCGAACTTCAATCTCTTTTCTTTGTGCTTTTTAGTTTATTTCAGAGCCGCTTTTCTCTTAAAGTAAACTAAACTGCCAAACTTCTTTACCGCTCTGTGGACTGTAGATTTTGATATTGAAAGGTTTAGTTGTGTGGCCAAAGGGGATATGCTAATTATTTCCAGTTTTTAGGTCCCTTACGATAGTGCTTCCTTGTCGGGTTGTCACTTTTGATGGGCGGCCAGATGATTTTTTACTGCTCTAAGCATTTCTAAATAGCAAAAAATTATTTGCAAGACTCTGCCATCTGTTTAAAAGTTTACCTATTTCTCTATTCGATTTTCCAGACTGTTTAAATGCATCAATTTTCCCCTGCTCAACCAGCAAAATACTGCAATGACAACGCGTTTTGTTTGACTACAAAGTGCTCTTTAAATCTGCTTAATTACCTCCACAGCAGCAAGCATAATCCCGTAGTAATACTAAGCAACGATACTTATGCAAATTTTTAGAAATTTACGGGGTTGGGGCAATATTTCTGAAGGTGGACCTATCTTTTTGAAACGGTCTGAAAATGAAAATTTGCGTTAAATAAGAAGAAATGATTTATTTTTAAGAAATTTCATCAGACATAGTTATAACAATTGCAGATATATAATCACTATCAAAAAAAGTGACTCTTATTCTTAATCAAGAGTCGAAATTTCGAAAAATAAGGGTGGACCTATCATTTCGAGACGCACTGTATTTTTAAGTAGTAAAAAATATATACATTTGAATGTACATGCATTTAAGTATTTTTTTAAGTATTTAAAAACATAATAAAAACCTTACAGTTAATGCATAATAAAAACCTTACAGTTTTTCACACACCAGGGTCTAAAAAAATCGAGGAGTGAAAGAAATATCCATTGTACTGTATAATAATTCAGAAACTTATTAGAAATCTCTGGCAAAATAGACACATATTTAAAAAAAATGCACAACTACTAGCAATGGGCGAACATAGTATAAAAAGTTGTACTTCTACTTCTGCACAATATCTCTGCACAATATCTATAGATTTCTTCAGTTTAAATCAATCTAAAGTTTCTCCTAAGGGCTCACTTTTATGATTGAAAATGTTACATTTTCACAGGGAAAAAAATATTATAAATATACAAAACTCTCTTAATGTTTTAATGCAGGGTTCCTTTGATCACTCATAAACTCGGTCCTCAGGACTGAAGGTTTTCAAAAAAGTGGATCTTTTTTTTTAAAATCATGCGTCCCTATTAGATTTTTTTCTCTTTTCGAGAGTGATATTAGGATTGAAAATATTGTACCAATTCATGAAATTCTATGAAACAAACATTATTTTTAGAGCCAGCAAACCCGTGTGACAGTATAATGTCTCAATATGATGCTAAATTTATATTTTACAGATCTAGAACTGCCAAAATTAATTTAAAATATTGTTAGTGAAAAATACTGTAGATAACCAATTATCCGGGATGATCGTGACCATCCCTATCCCGGATAACTGAATTTTCCGGTTTTCTGGATCGCTAAGAAGCAATGTTTGCTAATTGCTTATAAAACCCAAATTTCTATAATAAATATTAAGGCATCTTAAAATAAGAAGAAAACGCTATTAAAAATATATATTAAAAAATTCTAGTGAAAGAATAATTTAAAACCCGAAAAATTTAGTTATTCACAAGACAAAAGACGCTCACATTCAAAAAAAAAAAGAAGGTGAGGGTGGGGCACACTTTTTGATAATGTTTTAAAAAGAAAGAAAATTAAGGATGGAGGGCAAGGAACAAATTTTTGAACAAAAACGTGCGATTTTTCTACTAGTGCATTTAATTAATTCATTACTATGAAAGCGTTTTTTTCCTTTTCCTTTTTATAAAGGTCTCGTTTTTGCGATTAAGGTAGTTATTGTTAATTGTTGCTTTTGAATTGCATTAATATCAATAGAAATTTGCTTTTTAAGATCTTGCATCTTTATTACAGTCTTGTGTTTAACAATCTGTAGATTCCAGGATCAACTATCCCGATAATTATCGAATCTGGTTTTCAGTGTTTCAAGCAGTTTTCGCATCTTCACTTACCCTCTAAACGGCTTTAATTAACGGTCATTCAATAATAACAAATTCATTAGAAGGTGACAATGCTTATTTCTTCAGTTTTCAGCTGGAATAAAATCGGAAAATGTTTTATTTACAAGTATACTTTTTTAATTCAAGAAAATATTTCTGAAATTTTACCCCACATGACCCTTCAACTTCAGCTTTAAAGTTTGTTTTCGCAAAAATATTTCTAAGCTTTTTGCTAGTAACATGGTATTCATAAAGAAACCGTTAATATTCATTTTGGTGTTTTAAAAAAAATCTTTTTTAAAAAGAGCCAAAAATGCGTATTTTAAAGAATGGCCCAAAAATCGGCAAAATTTCCCGTTTTTTTGGCTCCCGGATAAAAGGTTCTGTACTGTAGCTGAAAAAGCTACCCCCCCTTCTTCCTGGCAATGCTGACTACAACTAAATTTGAATTTAAAGCTGATTCCAAAATAAGTCTAAATTTAACAGCAATGTTTTAGTGCAGTTTTATAGATCTAGAGTTGCTATTAAAATTATTCTGAAATAAATAAACATCTGCCCGAAAAATAAAAATGGTTGATAGAAGTTGCACAGTAAAAAAGATGTAAAAAAACAAAGTTTGTCGACCCTTTCGCGGAATAGCATACTATAGCTTTGGAACTGTCAATGATAATTTTATGAAGATAAAAATACAGTAAACATCTTAAAAATACATAAAAAAATCTGAACGGCAATGTTTTGACCCGATACAGTAACTTAGGTTTAGAAAAACTTTTCTTAAACTATGCACAGAAGAATTTTGCAGGGATCGTGAAAATCACAAATAATTGCTAAATTTAAAGTTAAAAATCTTTTAAAAATATTTCTTTCCTTACAAAAGATTTTCTGAAGCATCAGGGGAACATTCAACCATACATGTGATGTGGGTAATAAATTTTATATTCCTTTTATAGATTCAAAAAAAAAAAAATTGATTTTTGAAGTGAAATATCTTGAAATGCATTTTGGATACAAAAAATTTTTCAAGTTTTTATGTGAAAGAAAGGATTTAAGCGATCGGAAGAAAGGGAAATCCGACTGCTTCACTCATTATACTCACCTGACATTGCACCATCTGATTTCCCTTTATTGCGACCTTGGAAAACTAAAACCTTGGAAAACTAATCAGTGTGCCATTTCAAGATATTTTGTTCAAAAACCCAAATTTTTTAATCCATTCATTATTTAAAATTTTACTACTAGATGGAAAAAAAGCTCTTGGTAACGAGAATAATTACATTATTGATTTAAAATAAAAAAAATTTTAATAATTTATTTGTTTGAGAAAAACGATACTACTTTCATGGGTCTGGCCAGAGGAAATTCGGGTCCGTTAACGGACCCTTCACAAAATGCTGATCAAACAAAACGGACATTTCGCCCATTATCCATTCAAAAAGCAAATCTAAAATCAAAATAACTTATAGATTATTTCTGTGTAAAAGCTTCTAATTTTTGGGTCTTTTCTGAAGTTAAAGAAGGGAATGGTTTATCCGCCACTTTTGCGGAAAAAAAAAAAAAAGTCGGCACACTTCCTGCCTGCTATGGCTTCTTTTAAAGAGATTAACAACTTAAAAAAGGAGGTTGTTTGCTTTAATAGTTGTGCTTGTTTGTTTTATCATATGCAAATCAAAATGGCTTGCTGTGATGTTGCTGTTATAGATTTCTCTGGAAATGCAGAGTAAGGATTTTCTCCCCCCCCGGCTCTTGACTTAAACAAAAAGGGATTAATAATAATTGCAATTATTTGCGAAATGAACTTAGAACTGCAAACAGATAGCTAGGGCTGGAGAAAAAATAGGATTGCTTCTGATAGAGTGACCAGCTATTAAAAATTATCGCCATCTGACGTTTTTGGTGCGACCTTTTGACCTTATTTTGGCAGAAAATTATTATTATTATTATTTTTTTTATTTGATGCTTGCAAGGGTGGTGTTTTGGTTATATTCAAGAATAATTTATGTACTTTTCGTCTGTTAATATTGGAAGTCTGGTATTGTTTGTTTTGCTATGTCTCTCTACTTTCGTATTTTTTCCTCCGAATTTTTGGCGAATATGTCGGTGATTATTAAAGACATTCATCATATAAACCTGATGAAATGTAATTCTAAAATTATTTGACTTTAATAAATTATTTTATTTACCGTTTTTATACTTCTGACGTTTTCATTTTGAAAAATGCCTCTCTGCATCCGATATGAAAATCAAATTTTACTTATTTTTCAAGCTAATTACTCTTTATTAGAAGGCAAATAAATGAAAATTCGCTTTATTTTTTGTTCAGATCATTATTTTATAATTTTTAAAGCAAAATTAACTGTTCTTTTATGAGTCTAAATGTTAAACACTGGATGGATCGTTTCATTTTATTTTTCAATCAATTGTGTCAACAGATATTAATAATATGTTTATCATAGACTTTTAAAATGCCGTTGTAAAATTTTTTTCCCAAAATGAACTCGTTTATATGCCGTTTTTATGCTTTTGATGCACTTTGAAAACTGCAATCTCTTTGCATCCGCTACAGGAATCGGATTTTTCGCGTTTTTGATGTTTAATACGCTGTTTCTGAGGAAAATAAATGAAATTTATTTTTATTTTTTATTAAATTCAAAAAAAAAAAAAAAAATTTTTTTTGCTTTTTTCAAAATTGTTTGATTTTTACAAAATTATTTGATTTTTCACAAAATTATTTAGTTTTTCACAAAAAAACGGACCCTGTGAAAAATCCTGGACAGACCCCTGACTTTTCGGTCCCCCTAATACTTTATACTCATTTTACTGCATGAAAATGAAAAACTTTTGTAAATGGTTTGAGTTTTCAACTATGTACTTGGTTTTTACTTTTCCAAACTCGACCTTGCATAGAAGTAGTCTTTTTGTTACAACTATTTTCAATCTAAACTTCATTTTTGTTGAACTTTAAAGCTTGCCCTATAAATTGACTACCGTTTTAAGTTCCTCGTTAAGGCTTATTAAAACTTTTGAGTTGTGCATTGGTAAAATTGTCCAAAAGTTAGCTATAGTCGTTTTTTTTGTGCGATCTTTTTGCACTGATTAGTTTGTTTATTTTGTGAATATTGATAATCATGAAATGGTACAATGAATTAGTTGTAATTCTTATTATAATGAGACTAGCATCATAGTTCATGATTTGATATGTTCTATAGAGAGGGCTAACAACTTTACTTCTTTGAAGGAAAACTCTTATCAGCCTAAAACTGTGGAGATGCTTACTTGTTTAGTTTCCTCTCGTTGTCACAGAAAACTTTTCTTTATTCTTGAGATAAACTAGCAGGGGTCAATCCAGGATATTTGACCAAGGTCCTGTTTTTGGAATTTTGAGAAAAATAGTTCAGAATTTTGTGAAAACTAATTCCTAATTTTGTGAAAAATAGTTACGGCAAAAAATATTCCCAATCGTTCCGTAAACTCGGATTTCTGTGAAGAGTCAGTTTTGAGTGTGGGATTTTTGTGAAAGGACCATTTTTGAGTGGCTGAAATTTGTGAAGAATCCCTTTTTGAGTTTCTGAATTTTGTGAAGGGTCCTTTTTTGAGTGACTGAATTTTGTGGAGGGTCCTTTTTTGAGTGCTTGAATTTTGTGAAGGGTCCTTTTTTGAGTGCTTGAATTTTGTGAAGGGTCCTTTTTTGAGTGCTTGAATTTTGTGAAGGGTCCTTTTTTGAGTGCCTGAATTTTGTGAAGGGTCCTTTTTTGAGTCCCTGAATTTTGTGAAGGGTCCTTTAACGGACCTAATTTCTCTCTAGATTAACTCCTGACTAGTTGCTAGAAAAGGGGAAGTGGGAGTCTGTGGTGAGCACTCCAATTTAGGAGTACTTCTAATTCATATTTTTTAACAATTAGTTGCAATTTAATTCAATACTTTTACTCTTTGAAAATTAAAGGTTATCTAAAAGCACTGTGCTAAAGAAAGAACTATCACCACATGAAAAATGTGTTGCAACGTTGTCTATGTATATTTATTCAAAGTAGAAGAATTAATTTAAAAAAACTTAATATCAACTGTGAGGATTATTATTATTGTTAATAAAATTATTCATCATAGTTTCTTAGCGAAGGTATACTTTGAAGAATAATATTTAAAAAATATTTTTTCGGCCAGTTAATCGACCCGAATAATCGGCACAGTGGCATATTAATCGGTGCATCCCTGCTGTAAAATGTTAAATAAGCACTCCCTTAACTCTTCTAGCAGCAGGACCATATTTACTTATTTTTAACCCTTCACTGCACGGTGTGCCAGATCTGGCACAAACCAAATAAACCCTCATATATTCCTATGATTTTTAAATGCAGTTAAACTGAGCTTTGTGCCCCTTCTGGAACATTGCTATAACAGTTTAGTGTGATTTTTATGCACTAGTTAGTTGCACTAGTCTAGGTATTACAGTTCTTGCTTTTGAAAGAAAGAGTCTGCATTTCCGTTAGAAGTGTGCTTAGTCATTATTTCCTTTGTTCTAAAAATGTTTAAATACACTTAGTGGAAAGTTTGTTTATACCACTTATGGCACAAAATACATTGTAGATTATTACACTTATCGGTATACAAAGCATGTGCTTTGTGCCATATATAGAACAAACAATTAAAACATCATTTTTGGTGCACATTTTTAAGATTAATTTTTTTCTTTATTTTTCCTGAACTCAGGGCTATTTAAAAGGTAACAAATGATTTTTTTCATGAAAATATAAAAAATCGTGCAGTGCAGGGTTAAACTCTGTAGCACAGTACAAGTACAAGTATACTCGGACTTGCCACCAGAAGGCTTAATCTTTTCGAAATTCGGGAAAATATTTTGCAAAAAGAATAAGTAGTGAAAGAAAAAAAAAACACACTAAATAAAAGCCTATGTCACGATGAATTCAGGGCATGAATACAGTAAATGGTTATCTCTTTCCCATTCATGAAAGAAAAAGAACCGTAATTTGATGTAACATTCTTTGGTTCTGCACCTCATAACAAAGAAAGGAAGAGAGGAAAGCAAATGATCAAAATTTTTTTGATCATACCCTTGAGGGAGATGCTGGTAACAAAATAAAAAATCAGATGCAGAGTTAACTTAGCTCATCAGCTCATCTTAGACAAGCATGAATGGATTTTTTTTAATGATTCATTTCCCTAAAATAATTTTCATTTTTTAAATTACTTGTTGGGTTTCAATTTGGTATTGTGTCAACCTGAATTGTATAATTTTTTTTTAAATCTGTTTAATGTCGGAAGTAAAATTTAAGCATTATGGTGATGCCTGAATGTTGACCACTTATTTCTCTCTTTCTGCAAGTAAATTCATATGCTTTGAAAAGTATTGATCAGTGTACATACTTTGGTTTTGTTATTTCATTGGACAATAGTATTAAACTTGAAGTAGACTATAGATTATTTATTGCAAATAAAGGCTCTCATGGATAAAAAAGCTGTTAAATATCTAAACTACTCAATATTAAGATATGAACTCTTTATAATACTCTTATTGGAATAACATTACAATACTTACTAATAATATTGTATGGATGTGAATGCTAGCCATTACTGAAATCAGTTGAAGCTATTTTTTAATTTTGAGAGAAAAATACCCTTGAACCACTTAGGGTTACTGTCTCGAACCTATGGTCCGTGGGCCACGTTCGGCCAGTGAACAGATTTTGTCCAGGCCGAGGGTAGCTTGTAAACTGAACAAACTATTTTTTTCCCATAGTATTTCCCTTTAGGTCTTGTTATCCTTAATTATGAGTATATAATCTATCTCTCTACTATTCTAATTTTTACCAGAGGTCTTACCTTTTGAGGTTTTAGTGCAGCCACCATATTTTGGGCAATAACCATTCTAATTTCCCTATATCGGTAATACTACTAAAAAGCATTTAACTCTACTTTTTGGCATTTTAAACCTTTGCTATAGTCAAAACATATGCCAATCTGTTCAGCTAATAAAATCTTTCCAAAATCATTATCGACAAAATAAATGTCTGTTGTAAACATTTTGGCATTACATAATAAAAAGTTTTAGAATGGGAAATGCATTGCCAATCAGCCTTATTTTTCAGTTTTATGGCTATTTGAAGTTCATTTCTAACTAAAAGAATCCATATACAAAACATATCAAATAAATTCCTTCAGAGTCTTAAATTTTCATTTTGTCTGATTTAGTAACGTTATTGGATTGTTTTAATATTTCAACTTTTTTGATTTACCATAATGTGGAACACTTTATGCGTTTAAAAAAAAATTCACCAAACTAGGCAAGGCACGTGCTTTTCTGCTTGATATTAATGAACATATATTTATTAAAATAGCTAAAATTTAATATTTAATTTTAAAACAAAACTAGCTGCTGAATATGGTCAAAAGTTATTTTTTAGTGAAAAATCTTCGAAGAAATAATTTGAATTAAGTCTTTAAAGTGTAAAATAGTAATTGGTTCTATTGGTGTTTTTGGCTTTTAAAACTTTCTAGCATTACTTCTATAACTTTCAAACATTGGTTGAGTATATAGCTACAACTCTTGATTGTGAAAGCATTTAATTTGTATGAAACAAATTTAAGTTTAATTTTTATCATTTGAGTCCCGAAAGAAATTGAAATTCTGGAACTGCTCAGAAAGTGTAGTTAAAAAAAAGTATTATGAACAGTTAATTGCAAGCATAATGGAAACTGAATTCTGTAAATCTCAATTTTTCAGATTCAATTGGAAGAAATTTTCCAACATTTTGATGAAGGGGCATCTTTTCAATACTTCAAAAGTTTTCGTCGAGTGCGTGTGAATTTCACAAACCCTACTGCTGCAGCTAAAGCTAGAATTCAATGTCATCAAACGAAAATTGGAGAAAGTGTTGTTAATTGTTACTTTGCTCAGGTAATGTTTAGCATGTGTTTATTATACATGCCATTGTGTGCACAATCCACATGCTCAGGAGTGACATTTTTACACATATTCGGACTTAATTCCTGTAGTTTTAAACTTCTGATATGTTTGAATATAGGGAACTATTTTGTCATAATGTAAAGTATCAACTTTCTTTAAAAAATCAAAAAAAATAAAAAAAAATGGAAAATTAATGCTTTCTACTGGTTGTGACATGCTAATGGTTATTATTTTCATACTAGAAATCTTTCTAGAAAATTGATGATTTCTAATGTGATACATAAAGATAAAGGTTCCTTATATTTGAATATATGAAAATTAAACGCCAAATTTTAAAATTGCTGGAATAAAGTGCAAATGTAAGCATAAAAAATTTTCATTTATGCAAATGGCTTGAGAATATTATGGATAGCTATTTCTCTTTTATCTATTAGTTTGCAAGTTTTTAGATTTTTAGTGTTTTATTAATGTAGAAAAGCCAGTAATTTAGTGGAGGGATTTTTAAGAGGGTCCTGAGGTCAAATTTTTTTTATGCTCTATTGATGCTAAATTTCAGTGAAGCTACTATCCTTTTATTATATAGATGGTTAAAACAAGCTGAGAATTTTAGATTGTAAGGAATTATTTTCGCCTGATTTATGAATTACTCTTTTTTAGTTATACAGTCGAGTCTCCATATAACGAACACTCTATTTAGCGAAGTTCTCTATATAACGAAGCATTTTCTGTGACACAGAAAATTTCAGTAAAAAAGTATATAAATTTGTCTCCCTTTAACGAATATCAAATGGCCCAACTTCTCTATTGCGAAGTTTTTATGGGAGAAAGTGTCAATGTTATGGAAGATAGAAGTCTTTCTTCTACTGCTTTTGTGAAGGCCCACTTCACACATGTGAAGAATTTTATGAGCAAAGTGTTTCCAAAGTGCAGCAAAAAAACACGGACTATTTTCAAAGTAAAACTAGTGTCGTCGATACCAAGTTCAGGTTTGATTCTTTTAATTTTTTAATGTAAAAATTTGCAAAAATTTACCTATTATACTACAGATAAGAGTAGCATTCCTGGTACAATTTAATAGGTTAATAAATTAATTTAATTAGTTTTATTTCTTAATTCATTCACTGCATTACATTTATAACATCAAAATATGCACAGTATTTATTTCTTGCTAAAATGCATTTAATCCAAAAATAGTAAAGTGTGAATTAACCTAATGTACTACTTACACATGTATAGCCCCTATTGCAAAATTAAGCATAGAAATTTACTAATTTCTTTATAGCGAAGTTTCTATATAACGAACATTTTCAATGGTCCCTTGCGACTTCGTTATATGGAGACTCGACTGTATATGTATTTTTCACTTCATATAAAAAAGAGTTATCAGATTTAGCCATCTAATTTCAGCCATTTAACTTATTTTCAAATATTGTACTTAAATAAATTTAAACTTAAAAAAATTATTTAAATCAAAACATCCGATTTAAATTTAAAAAAGGCTGATTTAAATTAAAAAAAAAAAAAAAAAAAAAAACGTGATTTTATCTGGTAGTAAATGTTAGCAAATCTCTTTCTCTCATCTATTTACTGTTTTTAGAAAAGTCAGAAGTTTCTTCTCAACCCATTCCTGCAACTCGTGCAACAGTTATTTCAGTTGTGCTAAAATGCATTTATTGCACTTTGTTGCACTAGAAAAAGGCAATTTTCTCTGAATTAGTACTATGCATGTGCTAATTTTTTTTTTATAAAAATTATACTTATTAGGCTTTTTTTTTTTTTTGCCTTGTATCATGGTATGGAGCAAATATGACTTATTGTTGGGATACTATTTTCACTTTTGTGAGAAATCTGCTGTATTTTATTAGTCTATCTGAACCCTTGTTTAAAAAGTTTGAGTTTTACATTCATCCTCACTCTAAAGGGAAACATATAGTTTTTCTAACTGTACTTGTGTGTGTTTCAGTATAAGAGTTATACACTAAGAGATTGTTCTCAGAAGCAAGGTCAATATATGAATAAAAAGTACAACTGAATCCTGCCAAAGAATTCTGAATAATTACTGCTTGATAATCATAAAGCATGTTGAATGAATATCCGTTGCATCTTCAATTACTATGTTGTTTTTCTTGTCTGATATTTTAGGAAAATCTCAAGCTTTTCTCTGTTTTATAGCCTATTGCATCAACTGGTAATAAGGATGGCGAAGCATCTGATTCATACCTTCAACCTCCTTCACCTGTTCGTCAGTTTCTTATATCTCCTCCTGCTTCACCACCTGTTGGTTGGGAACCAGTTGATGAAGCACGACCATGCATAAATTATGATCTTCTGACTGCCCTTGCAAAACTTACTCCAGGTGCTATTTTAAAGCTCTAAATTAGAAATATAATCTGATTTATTTTTCTTCATGTTCTGTTTCATATTTTGAGCTGTTAATTTCTGTTGAAGTATTCTTATTGACATTAAATTTGAGTTAAAGTACAGGAAGCATTAAAAGATAAGTCTCATGTTTGGAAGTTTTCTCTAAATTAAGCTTGTTGAAAATGATAGCTTAACGTAGCTAATCTTTGTCAGAATGATGTATTTTTTTTCTTTACTAAATGTTTTTCATGAAGAATTGGCTTTGCAAATTTCAACAAACAAGTTTTTTAACCTGATAAAAATAATATGAACCTTCAAAATAAATGTAAATAACCAATCTGTACCTTAAGTAGATTTATAGAAGCTATATATGAATAATTAGCCAAACAGTGGAAAAATCAACTTTACTGAAATGAAATTCAGACTACATATAAAGAAGTAGTACAGTCAAACTTCATTAAAACATACTCGATGATCCTTCACGATAAATTTGTCTTAATTCTCTCTTTTCCAAATAACAATAGACTAAGACCAAAAGGATGGGAATCAGAAGTGTAGTTGATCTTGGCAGCAATTCGTTTTAAGTGTGTTTAAATGAACAAGGTTTGACTGCATTTAAGTTGAGAGTAGAAGAATCTCAATCGCAAATGATAATTGTTTTTTGTTTCTTTTTCAGTTAAGTCAGGGAGTGGGTAGAATAGATCATTTCCTTTCTTACTGCCCAATGCAAAGTGGCATTTAAAAAATTGTTGGCAAATGATAATACATACTTTGCTACTTATATTTCTGGCCTAATAATGAAAAAACAAATATTTATGACCTAAATTGGTTTAATTGTAACAATTTAGCAACTACCGATTTTTTTTGACTTTCATGAAGTTTGTCCGGGAGCAGATGTCAACCAGGATTTAATTAGTTATTTAAGTTTTTTACACAGCTATAAGATGGTATTGCAATATTTCAAAAAAAGTTAGGTTCATCAATGCGCACTTGTCTTAATAATCCATGTCGAAAATGAGGAAAAACAGTCGCACCAAAATGTTTACGAGACAAAGCCACTTTTTGCCTCGGAAGAATTTTTCAACCTACTTTAAAAGCACAAATCTTGCTAAAAGGCAAACCTTTCTAGAGGCATTGTGGTTAAAAATGTCAAATGTTTGTTTGGAATCATCATTGATCACTTAGCAGTACTTTTTGTTGCCAAGGCATGAAATATAAATAGCAACCTTCGTAAAATGGAAAAATTGTTGGCCATGTAAGATAAATTGCTACATGTAAAAAGTTCCTTGTCTCTCCTTAAGATTACAGGGAGCAGTCAGTATGTAAATAAAGCAATACTGTGAAGGGGCTCCATAGGTAGTTATGTAAATTGATAATTCTGAAATTGGTAGAAAAACCTGTCGAGCACGATCCATTAGGACAAGGTTGTGGAGAAGGCTGGGCAACATTTCCGCAGCATCAGAAATTTCTTGGGAATTCTTCATAAAAGTATTTGAAGTCAATGTTGGAAATCACTCAGCTGTTAGCCAGAGCAAGTTCACATCCTTGTTTACCCAATTGATCAGCTCTCTTGTTGCCAGGTGCCTCACAATGGCTGGGGATCCCTCGACAGTTCATCTCCCAGCCATCATTTATAAGTTTCACAGTTTTTGATCCTGGAATCATTATATCTTGACAGAAAAGATCCTGGAATCATCACTATATCTTAACAGAAAAAATTTAAAATGTCATATTCTGGTGTGTATATTTTTGCATTTCAACTATATTGCATCATGTGGCAATTATTTTTGCTACATTATTTACATACTGTAGGCATACATTATTTTAAGTGAGCAACCATGTATGCACATACAAAATGTATAAGATGTTTTTATTATGTTTTTCTTTTTATTAATTGCATGTTATTTCATGTCTTCCAGTCCTTATTTTTAATTATCTTAAGTTGTCTTTTAATATTTACTAAAGTAGATAAGTAACACCTTGTTTAATTGAATATAGGTGAAGCTCATGAATTGCACCCTCCATCAGGATCACAACCTGGTATTGTTGTTCATGTATGCGAAGATCAAAAGTTGGAGGGTCCTCGATTAAAGATTGTTCAAACTCGTCGTCCAGACAGTGTAGATTCTTCAAGCAGCTCTTCTCCACCATCATCACCTACATCTTAAATTTACACAGTAATTATCGGTAAAGGTTTTTTTTTTCATTAAATTTAATACTAAATACAAGAATTGATGATATGGGTCATTCCCTTGTGACTAACATAACATTCACAACTGATTTTCTAACTTTTTATTTAAAACCCCAAGAATAATTTTTGGTTGAATTTGTAGATTTGAAGTTTATATGGTTAATATGTCATTTCTATCAAGAATTTGAAGCAAAATAACTGATGATAGATATTTTTTCAGCAAATACGACTTAGTAACTAACATAACAAATTTTGCAGCCCGCAAAAAAAAATGTTTATGTCACAAGGCAAATTTCTCTAAAATTTAAGCAGGCATTTAAAATTAACTGAATTATTTTCAGAAGGTAAACAGTGTACTTAAAAAAGAAATCACACATTCATTAAAGCTGATGTTTTTACCACTTTAGTGGTACTTTTACTTAAGGGGGTCTGGGACACAAAAATCGTCAACTTTTGCATTTTTTTTTTTTATTATTTCAAAAAAAATTCTGTTTTCTTCTCTTTAAAATGAGGTTTGAATCTTGTTCCTATCTTAGTTAGAACGGAAGATATGATAATTTAATGTAGCCGTCAGGCAATTGTTGCCACAGCAATGACTTCCCTTAAAATGCGTTTTTCGCCATGATGCAATTTTTCCGGATCTTTTGAATTCAAATTCTTATAACTCAAGAACTAATAAGGATAACGTTCCGAAATTTGGAGAACAACTTTTGCAAACAGTTTACTTGAATTTCTATTCGGCAAATTTAAAAAAAAAAAATTGTTCAAAAACTATGATTTTTTGAAAAAAAAGTACCTTCGAATTTTTCGAAATTTTTACTTAAATATTTTTAATTTTTTTTTTAAATTATTATTTTTAAAATTGCCGAATACAAATTAAAGCTTATATATTTGTGTTCATATTGAAGAAAAAAAAATGAAAATTGTTCAAGAATATTTTTAGTTTTTGCGATTTAAAGCGACCCCCTTTTTTTGAAAAAAATTTAAATTAAAAAATTGAAAAAAAGTTTTTTTTGTCATGTATGTGATGATTTTGCTTATTAAACAGATGGTGAATTAGTGTAAAAAATTTCAAAATTCTAACCTGTTTAATAATTTTTTTTTCAAGATGTGTCCCAGACCCCCTTAAGGCTGTGTCTCAGTAACGTAACAATCACATAAAAAGCTATGTATCCATATAAAAAAATATTGTAACTAATGTCTGGTACTTGCACTACTGGTACACATTTTAAGAACTTTTTAATGTGCATTGTGGTTCCTTTCTTCCTCCTTAAATTTGTGTAAGAAAAGGAATGAAAGGATTGCTTAATTCACTCAATTTGAATCTGTCAAAAAAAGTGCTTTTACTAACTGAATCTCATCAGTTTTGGGCTAATTAAATCTTTAATCTTTTTCTTTTAAAAAGTAAGCACAGTACAAGTTGATTGTTTCACCAAATTCCAGTATTCTGCCAATATACTAGTAATTGTCTTAAGAAATTATGTAGTACTTTTCAAGGACATATTATTCTTTAAAGGTTACAAATTCGTTAAATAATGTTGAATATCCTGAATTAAAATGTAGTATTAAATATTTTATACATGTACAACACAATTTGCAGATTGCATTTAAGTTCCAGATATCACAGCAAATTTTTGAATTTCCAAATCATCATTGATGCATTTTCTGTACCATGCAACAGCAGCATTTATTGTCACTATATTGTAACACCTATAAATGTTTCCAACGAACTGTTTCATGAAATGAATACTTCATTTTGAAGTCTAATTTAGAAGCTATATACTAGAAAATGAGCTGAATAAAATTATTGATCACAATTAGGGCTATGGGATTTTTTTTTTTTAAACTTAGGCTAAGGTTGACATTTCTATGGAATGACCCATGTGCTTAGTATTTTTCAATTTTTATATGTTTTGATTTATTTATTTATTGAAACATGTTAAAAAGTTAATATATTGATATAGCAATGATTACTGAAATAAAATCTTTTTTTTAAATCTAAGTAATTAAAAATTAATTTTTTAGTGCATTATTATTTTAACACTAAAAATATGGATAAAAAATTATCTAGTTTGCATTTACAGAGCTGCCAAGTGGTCTGATTTCATGCAACTCATTCTGATTTGTATACCTCGTTTCTGAACTTGTATGTCAGTCCAAAATATTTCAATTACTTGTCTTGTTTTAGCATTCTTTTTTTCACATTTAAACTTTATTTGGTTATGGGAGTTCTGCATCTGATTTGGTTAAAATTCTTTTCATTACAACATTCAAGTATAATAGCATAAAATAATTCAGTATTTGTTTCAAACCATGCCAAAAATATTCTTTTCCGCAATGAAATCTTCTTTTCCCCTAAAAGTTATTTTTTCATCCAAAAATAATCCAGGTGACATTTATTAAAAGCCTTCTGAAGTAATGGGTAAAAATTAAAGAAAATGAATAGCTATAAAAACAGTGCCACATTTTTTGTCATCAAGTGTGGTACTTTTAAATCTGAAATTATCAGAATTCTATAGTCATTGGTTTAGTCTCATATAAATATTAAAAAATATTAAAATAGTCACATAAATATTTAAGTAAAAATAAAAGCTTTTGGCTTGAGTCAGAGTTATTTTAGTAAGTTTTAATTCTTGACTGATTTGTTTCAAAATGATCTGTAAATGATGAACTTTTGCAATTGAAATCTAGAAGTTTACTTACAACTTTCTATGCATTGTGCTTCCTAAACATTCTCTAATAATGCACCACCCATGACAAACGTTTATAAAAAAATTAAAATGTGATCACTGGTATTTAGTTGAAAAATAAGTATAACCCTAATTTAAGTGAAGGTTCACAAAGTTATTTAACAAGAGCTCTGACAGGTGTACAGATTCTGTGTATGAACAAAAATCATGCTGAAAATGATCAAAGCTTTCAAACAGTGCTAGTGGATGGAGCTGGGGTTTTATGAACTTTAGGCACTAATAGGACAAAATGTAGTTTGAAGATGGCTGCTATGACAGCAGGAAGATCCTAATTTTGTCCTAATTTGCCTAAAATTTTGAACAATATCCTAAATATCCTAAAATTTTTATTATTTTCCACCAAATTTCTGCAGAAAAAAAAAGAATCTTCCTCTTTGATAAATAAAATATTTTTCTTCAAGTCTTATTCAGCTATTGTTTACATGTTAAATTTCCCGTTGAAAGACCTACAAAGTTTATGTGGTAGAAATCACTCATCTTTCAAGAGATGCTGGGCTATGTGTTGGAATGATGTTAATCTGATAGTCTGTTACTGCAATCTGAGAAAATAAAAGGGCCTGAAAATTCAAGTTTTTAATTTGTAGCTAGTGGCCAGTTGATACAAAATAATGCATATATACTGAGGTGGTTCAAAAATTAAATTCATGGAAACCATGTTCTCTACAAGCCTGCCTTTGTTCCATAAGATACTATAAAATTATGGGGAAAAAGTCAAGTAAATTGGTCAATATTTACGGGTTGCAAAGATTAGTACTTAAAAGATGCTGATTTAGCACGGATCAAGTGGAGATTTTCCTAACCTACCTCTATTAACATGTCTGGAGGGAAATAGAAATTCATTTGCAATAAATTAAGGTTGAAATTTTTATTTATTTATTTTTTTTTTGAATTGTTATTCCAGTAGGGATTCATTTGGCGACTTAGTTCTTACGAGGAAAGTACACGATCATGGAATATTTTTTTTTTTAATGAGTACCAATCGAAAGAGCATTGTAAAACATATTTCTGGACGCATGCGTTTTTGCCCTCGCTCCCCCGTTATCGAAATATAAGGTCCTAAAGTCAGCTGATTTTTTTTGAAAATTCGCCAATTTCAGTGATAGTACAGCTGTGATCTAGAAAAACTTCCGAGGTTACTACTTCAGAACCTTCCTTTCCTAACATTATCGGAGATCGTCTAAAATTTCAATTTTAAAAAACTGCGCGGGAAGAGTACCTACATTCGCCTAATCTTTAGATAAGCCACAGCTTATTCTGATATCACCAAAGATCGTCTAAAATGAGGTTTTTAGAACTCAAATTTCGAAAATCCCCCCCCCTCCCATTTTTGCTTGAATTTTCCTTTCACTATGGTCTTACTACTAAAAATAAAATGAGTACTAAACCCCTAGTTTTGACACAGTAAAATCAATAAGTATTTGTCCCCCCCCCCTCTGAGCACGCATGGGGGGGGGGGTCTCAAATATTTTCCGTCTTGGAAGCATGGCCAAACTTGCACCCTTGGTTATAATGAAACTGGGAGCGGCGGCGCGATTGCACTACTTGCGTCTAGCGGGAAACCTAATTTCCACTTTTGGTCATCTGCAAAGCTTGTGGAAGACGGCTTTACAATTATCTTTTACTTTACCTGTGCGTGTTAAAGCAAAAAGCTACTATAAAGCCTATGACATGGAAAGCAGAGAGCTTTTTAAGGAGGAAAAACAACTTTAAACAACATCAAAATTAAATTTTATCTTATTATTTGCGATTAAAGCAGGTCCCTTGTTTAAGAGGCCCAGGAAACAACTGAACCTCCTGTTTTTGTTTTCATCATTTTTAAAATGTTCGTACAAGTCTGTAGCATGGAGTGGGGGGGGGGGGTGATATTTGGGATTTTAATTATAAAAATTGCAAATATAAATTTTTTCAAACCACTTTTCTGTTGGTGGGTCCCCTATAACTCAAGAGGAGTTCCCCTGAACATTTTTGTCAACTGCATTACTACTGGGTATGTAGGAATGGTCTTTCAAAAAAAGAAAAAAAAAGTGCTCAAATAAGACTGCTCAAGCAAAATTATTAGAGACTAGGCTCGTGGGGGGGGGGGGGCAGTTTTTTTTGACCTGCTAAAAATTGAATGAAAATGTGTTCAAATAAAACAATCAAACAGGAACGAGGTGTTTTCTCTGAGATATTTAGAAAGAAAAAATTGTTCGCTCGAATCAGACTTGTTCCCTCAAAAGTTATGAAGGAGGACAGGGGAAAAAAAAACGGAGATTCGAAATTGAATTATTGTTCAAATCAAAAAGTCGAATATGGGAGTGTATTGTCCTCACCGAGATCTTTCGATCAAAAAAAAAAAAAAAATCGAATCGGACTATGCAGTCAAAAGTTATTGCCGGGGGGTGGGTAGAAGAACTGACCAATAGACAGATTGACAGGAACACAGTTTCCGCAGCTCAAAGCCCAACTTTCCTACTTTAAATTTCTCTGTGTATTTTATTATTTTTATTAAGTTGTGCTTTTTTGACTCAATTGTTTTGAGCGTGTTTTTTTTTTTTCAATGCATCAGATCTTCTTTCATGATTTTTTTTCACCTATTTTCTACTTTTACAGAAAAGTAAGCTAAAACTTGCATTGATTAAAATTTCGTTAGTCTTTTTCTACCCGTTGAACATTCCCGTTATTCTAGTGTTTTTAAACAGTACGAAATTAACATGCAATATGTTGTACATTTACGTTACAGAGACTTTTCGCTACAGTGACCAATTTTGTTCGAACAGCATGGGTTTTTACAATGAATGTCGACTATATTAGTATATTTTAAGAATAGAAATAACTATTTCCCTCTACCCTTGATGTAATTTCCGACATGGATATAATTTTGCAGCTATTGACATTAACTATTCGTTTTCTTTTTAAAATTTCTATTTTTTTTTCTCTATTTCAATTTTAAAAAATAAATGTTTTTGCTAAGCGTGAGCAGATAGTGAAACTTCTTGTATCTTTTTTTTTTGGAAATGAGAACTGATACCATAATCCATGACAATTCTCCTCAAACATTCATTCTACCTCAAAGTCTTATTTATTTCATTTTTTGAACATGAGCTCATATTAGCTGCTCTTCATACTCATTTAATTATCCTGAATTATTCATTAGGAAACACGTGCAGTATATTTTAATGTATAATAATTAACACATATAACTTAGTGCAGTAAAAAGATTTAAAATAAAAAACTAAAATTTAAAAATGTATTGTTATCATGCGTAAAAAGATAAAACTTTAACTTCTTTGTAATGTTTTCCCTCCTCTGGATAAAGCACTCTGCTTTCCACATCATAGTCTTGACCAGCATTCTTTATTTTAGCTCATACACGTAGTTAACGTAAAACACCTTTTACTTTCTTTGCAAATGACCAAACATGGAAACGATTCGATGCCAAACAAGCAGCCGAAGGGAAAATCGGGAGGTAGCTTCAATTTCTTGCCAAGTCTTCAAATTTGGCTACTTTTCGGCCGACTTTAAGAACCCTTATCTCGAAAACGAGGGGACGAGGGCACTTGATCTTTGGGTCAAAAACATGTCTCAGTATCCTCTTTCGAATGGTACCATTTTTAACTTTTTTCATTATTACTTAAGTTGAGTACTTTCCTGGTTAGGTAAAATTATTTGCACATATTTAAACTAAATTCTGGTAGTCTAAGATCCCACTGCAGTTTATCTACACTCATATCGTACACTCATCACGTATGTGTCAAATTAAAGCTGATTTTTTTCTGAACGTGATGCGCAATGTCCGCCTATGTAAAAGTGCCTGAAACCTTTTGGTAGCCTGGCCTAAACAGGTCACATGAATGTAGTATTTCTATACTCATAGCGTACACTCATGACTCATATATCAAATTAAAGCAATTTTTTCTTAAGGTGATGCACTAAGGCTGCCTATTTAAAAGTGGCCGCAATCTCTAGGCAGCCTGGCCTGAAGTTTAGGGTTCAAAATTTCAAATGGTTATAAAAGACGGAAAAATGGGTAGATTCTTTTGCTTTTTTTACTAAAATTATTCTTAATGTGAGTACTTTTTCGAAAAATAATTGATGAACTTAAATTTCAAATTGCAGATAGGAGTGCTTTAGACTTTGTAGCTAAAAACAACTACTTTTTACCTTTTTTTTTCGTATTTTCGTAATTGGTTCAAAAAGTTTAAACTCTAACTTAAATTTTGAGCCCAAAATATCAACTAATTTCCGGTTTTTAGCAATATTCGGACCAAACGTCAAACAATGTGTTTTTCTACTTTTTAACTTGTCCTTTAATGTAAAAAAGATTATTAAAATCATCTGGCGATACTAATAATGGGAAAATAAAATTAAATGCACACTTTTTGAGTTGTAAAATACAAAATTTCTGGGTAAAAAAAAGTTGGAAAATTTTTTTTTTCCCTTTTTTAGTTCCGAAAGGTTTCATCTGGAAGCACTTTCCATGGAACTAATAGCCTTTAAACTTCGAAACCTGGTTTTAACAGAAAAGCTCACCGTATAAAACCCCATATGACTTCAAGAAATTTAAATTCTAGGCCGAGAAATGCCGAAAATGAGTATCAGATCTACCTATTACTGCTTCCACCCATGCTCATTCTGTCATGTATTATGAAGTACTTTGTAAGTGTTATGAACAAAGCTGGTTTTTCCAATCCCTTAAAATGTAATTCCTAAGATATATTGCAACAGAGGTTAAGGAGAGAATTTTTTTTAAACTCTTCAAATACACACACATAAATCATCGTTTTTCATAAAAAAATTGGTGGGGAAGAGAAAGCTCTTTGGAAGCCTTTAAGGGTGTGTTACAAGTATTTCTAAGCAGTAGAGAAGGTGAGAAAGAAACAAAATAGGTCAAATAAATGGTATAGCATTTCTTTGACCATTAAGACAATATATGCCCCTGAAACGCCTTTTTCTCCACTTTCTTCAGGATTTTTTGTCTAAAAACTGGAGCTGAGAGTGATGAGAAGGGGGAAAGGTTTTCCTATAGCATTTTTGCAATGGAATGCATATATTAAGGTTTATTGAGCTGAGTTAATACTTGCCAAATACTGCTGGACTATTACAAGAGATGATCCTTCTTGACATACAAGAAACAATCGAAAATGAAGTGTTTAGAACAATTGGATTAAAACAGCCGCTGGTTTCTGAAAGTTATAAAATTGCTTAATCAAAGTGGATCTATTTAATGCATTTGTTACACAGTATATATATTTTTCTTTTTAGATATACCTTAACACCAATGGGTGGTTTTTGTGAATTTTCCTTCAGTGGACTTAAGGGTATGGGTCATTCCGATGAAGATGGTACAAATCATGTCTGAAACTCTTTACTTAAGATTATCAGTTTAAATAATTTCCACCAACTAATCATATATTTTTTTTTTTGAGTTTCCATTTATTTGTGTATAATGAAGTGTACATAACTAGTACATGACTCATTTATGAAAGGGTTTTAAATATTTTGATCACTTTGTTTAACAGAGTGGACATATAACAGGGTGGACAAATAAGGCTTTAAAAATATCTGTATAATCACAAAGAAAAGTTAGAATCACAGAGCAAGCATAAAGTGGAATAAACAGCCTAAAACTGTAAGTCTGTCTGCAATTTCAAGAAAAAAATCAATTTTTTTCATCATGAAATCGGCTCTAACAGAGTGGACATCCAACAGTTCAAATTAACTATCATAAGAAAAGAATTAGGCTCACTCTGGTTGTTGACTACATAATTCAATGTAGCAAGGTAATCATGGCAGTTATACTACCTATATTTTTAAAAAAATATATCAGATTGAATGCAATTGTTTATTTTATTTCCAAAAGGCATATAACAGAGTGGACAATTCGAAACATAGAAAATCTAGGGACACGGATAAATAATAGTGATTTTTGGGAAAATTTTTTTTTCATTTGCGTAATAATCTGCAGAAATGGTGTCAGAAGCATCTTTTGTGCAGTGCTGTGTAATTTATTTTGTTGCTACATTTCAGTTTAATTTTAAATCACATTTAAAATTCTAGCAATTTGAAGCTGGGACACGTCATTTTCTCCTTCTTCTTACAACAATAATGTTTTTCGTGTCATTTCTGAATGGATTATACCTAATCAAATTGATACTTGATGGCACAAAATTAAATGGAGAACCAATAAAAAATACACTTACTGGGTGGTAGTTAGTAAAATTGATTTTAAAAAATTCTAAAGTCTCGGACATGATTTGTACCATTTTCGTCAGAATGACCCGTATCTTGAAAATAAGAGCTAATTAAAAAAAAAAAAAAAAAATCATTTACGCATTTATTTTTCTCGACTAATCGAACTAAGAAGACATAAGTAAGAATCGACTATTTAAAACCAGAATACTGGGAAAAAAAGCTCTTTTTTTGCTGCATAGTGTTATGAATGCTTTTTTAAAAACTTTTCTTCGAAGAAGAGGTAAATTAAATTTTTTTTGAATTGTAATAAGACCTTTGCAGGCCAGATGAATTTATTTTTTCTATGCTATTTTTAATCATTAAATGTAGATTAAATGTGGAAAAACGTTCTTTTTTCTTTAGGGAGGGGGATTTTTATTTTCTTCCGATTATGATAGGTGTTTTTAAATACTGTATCTGACATTTTCTTATTCTTTCTTGAGATCCATTTTCCCTTGAATTATTTCTTTTCTCTTGCAATTATAATGTTATAGTTACAATATCTTCTTTTAAAGCTAAATTAACTTCAGATTTAAACAAAAATCAAATTATTGATGAAATTATACAAAACTCAAGAAAGCAATAGTTTGATCACGTGACACTTCATTGCAATTTTAACATTCCTGTCTATTCCTTTAATTTATATTTTCATAATTTTTAGAACAAAAACTAAAAAACATGTTATTTTATTTTATTATTTTTTTTTGTTTTGGAGACAATCTAGCATCAAGCACTTTCTTCACCAAAAAAATAAAATGCCGTGTTTGAGATTTCAATATTTTTGCCTCCTGTATATGTTTTTTTTATTTTGGAAGTTGAAAGTTGCTTTTATGTATGCTATCTCAAAATAATTTGTTTTAATTTTTCCTGCATTAACTTCTTTATGTTTTAAATTGATATATTTGGAGTTTCATTTTTTAAAGAAACTACTGCATTTTAAGCTGTTATGCACGTATTTATTTTGTTTGATTTCAAAGTTAGTATTTTAAAAAATACTTGGAAGTTGATTTTATGCTTTGTAAAGCTCATAAAGGAATGAATATATAACTAAATTAATGAAAAATATTAGCTTATGATGTAATAGTACTGAAGTGCATTATAACTAAATTGCAAAGTATTTCATTGTATTGAAGTTTTTGTTTGAATGTTAATGTACTATACAGTTTTTTAAAAAATATTCGTAACTCAGTGAAGATGATTTAGTGTAGTATGTAAGTCAATTTAGAAAACTTACTAAATCAATTATTTAAATGTTCATGGTTGGATAGCTAAAATGTTTGTAGACTTTTTAAAAAGTTCCTAAAACTGAACATTTTGTTCATGAACATTTTGCTTATCTGATTGGTGCCTATGCCAAGTCAACAATGGTATTACTATGCGTTACGTTGCTTTGCTTACTTTCACTATCAGTTCTTGCTGAATTCTCTGTAGTATCATTGTATCCTCAGTCTATGAAACAAAATTGACCAATATTTTTTTAAATAACTCATTATTAGTAAGTATGGTACTGACAGTCGTATTTACTTTGATCTCAACCTATTAATGCCTAGCGTCCCTTTTCAGGGACGGTTCAAAAAAGGGTCTGAATCTCCCCAAAATGAACATTTCAATTAAATAAAGTGTTCAATTAGTACCTTGGTATTGTTTCAATTTGTTATTAACAAATTGCAGCACATAACCATTGTTAAGTGTGCTCTGTAGCAGTTTTAATATGATCTTTATCAAAAATTACATTGTTCACAATCTCAAGAAAAGAAGTTTTCTAAGTTATTCCCAGCTTCCCAGTTTATGTTAATTGCTGATTTTATTTCTTCTTATAAAATGTCTTTTTAAATATTATATTGTAGGCAGAAACAATTTTTAGTAAAAAAAGTTTGTACCCTCTGGGGTCTATCGTAACTTTTAAGGGACAATTTTTCTTTCCTTAATAAATAAATTATTTTTTATATAATATTTTTTTTTAATTATTTTTCCTGTTCATTAAACACTGTTTGTACCAGTATACAAAATATCTTTGGAAAAAAAATGTCAGGCATAAATGGGTTAAATACATCTAATCAGGCGCATATAAAGTTCTACTAATTTACTAATAATGTAACAATGACTGCTACTGAAACTGAAAGTTATTTGATTCCTAGTTGATATAAAAACCTGTAAAAACTGTAATGACACAAATTGGGAGCGACAAGTTTTAACTATTCTAGAAACATGTTGATGTATTATGCTATCAAGCAAAAAGAAAAAAAAATTGTAAAATCTCAATTTAAAGTTTCACGTAAGATTTTTTTTTTTTTTGCATTTTGGTAGACCATTAAAGAGAAAAATTCAAATAACAGACATTGGATGATAATCACATTTTTGTGCTAATATTAAGTCTTCACATAAATCTGTTGAATGCCTGATATTTTGTTCTGTAGAAGGGGACTAATAAATAAGTAAAAATAGTCTTTTTTTTTTCTTTCGTGATTTGTGCTTTAATGATGGTTTGTATTTTTTGTGCACAGAACTGTTAAATAAATGATAGTTTCATATATATTTCTGAAAAGTAGTTTAATACTGCCCAGACGGTGTCTTTTCTTTTTTGAGTGATAGATTGGATTTCTCATGGTTTACTTTTATTCTGTTAGATTTTTGATAATATTTACCATTCAGATATTTAAAATTTCATCCTAATTTTGAAAATATGCATATTTTGATTTTGTAAAGGTTGAATTTGAAAATTTTGATTGAAAATTTTTTTAAAAAATTCTGTTGATAATTCAAACTTTATTATTTATGCTATTATTTTGGTATGACGATTGTTTTTTAAAAATGCAATGTGAATTTATATTAAATATCCTTGTTTTTGCTTTTCAGATTATATTCTTTTCATCCTTGCTTTTGGTTAAACAAAGCTTCATTGATTTTCATTGAGTTTTGGTTGTTTTTATTGCAATTATTTGGAAAATGTGCTGTACATTTTTCTCTATTGAATAATGTATTGTGATGCATTGGATGGTTAGCATTTTTTCATTGTCTACAATGTTGTTTTATTTAGTATATGTGTGTTAACTTCAATTAAAAATTAGTAAATTAAACATTATTTATTATACTTTGAACATCAATAATCAATTTTTGAAAGCATTTATTTTCTCCTACTTTATAATTTATTTGGGAAACGGGTCAAAAGCTATAGTTAAAGCTCATCTGTCCTGCATTCAAGCAACCTGAAAGCTCATTTGACATGAAATTTTTCTAATAATCCTTATTTACAGCTTCCTCAAAGAAAAAAAATCCTTGTCACATTAAAAGCATCACTCTGTTTTTCTTCTTTATTTACATGTTTTTATTTTAACAAAAGGAAAAATAGCAATCAATCAAGAAAGATAACACCAGTTAAAGTGATCATGCAAGACATAAGCAAATTATCCATTCCGGTGATTCATTCCCACACCTATTTTAGATGTTTCTTAAAGCAAGGTGCATTTTGTTTTTTGTTTGTTCCTATGTTTCGACACTTTTACATTACTTTTTGAATAGTATATGGATCCCTTGAATTTGAAAAACAGATATTGTTGTGCTTTTCTGCAACTCACTTATTTCATGTCAGAGACATTCATTTGAACTACTTCTGAAAACTTGAAAATTCTAAGCAGCACTAATTTGAGAATGTGTGGTTATAAAAATAGCCTGAATATAAGAAATAAGTATTTTGAAAGAAGAAAATAAATTTTAATGAACAAATTTTATATCTAGAAATGTATAATTTTCATATTTGTAAATATAACTAGTAAGTTTATGTGATTGATAGTTTTTTACAGCATTGTTTCAAAATTGAAATTTTTTTAAAGGGTTTGTTTTCCAGATTGAAATTTCCGTTGTTTGTTGCTTTATTCTGGAACAGAAAATTCGAATTTTTGTGTAATTTATTGCTTCCTCATTGCATTCTATGTTTTCAAATAAGTTCAGATTTACTCGCCCTCTACTGTCCGGAAAATTTGTATGTTCGGCATTAAGCGTTTTTTGTACTTTTTGCATAGTTAAGCTTTTGCTCTTGTTAAATTGTTTTTCTGAATGCTAGATGTGGTGAAATGAAAAAAAAGTCTTAGAAGTTTTACCCACTAAAACTAATTTAATGCTGTGACCTTTTTGTTTTAGAGCAATAAGTTTCAAGAAAAAAGAAAAAGTAAGAAAAAAAGTTTGTTTATATAGGAAACTTTTTTTAAAAGTTAAACTAGTTTAATTTTGCAGCTATATTTTTTAACTTCAATCATTCTGCTGTGTGACTGCAAGTTTATGTTTAATGGTATTAATTATTTTTTATAATTGGCTTTTCTTTATATATGATTTTAATGAAAGACTTAACTTTTGAAATAAATGTTTTCAATCAATTTAACTGGAAAAGTTTCTCAGAGTGGTCCAACTTATGAAGTTGGTATGCAAAATGTTGTTTTCCTTATTAATGAACAGCTCTAACTAATATCATTTGTGTAACAGCTATACAAATCTAAAATTAATCTGTGTTCATTATTGTTATTTTTGTGACAAATTAAACTGAACAAAATGTATATTTATCTGCACTGAAAATATTGTTTTGCATTGATAATTTCTAATGCACATTACTTCAAAATGATTTTATGTGAAGACTTTTCATATCAATATAATTTTATTGCATAATTTTTTGCCTGTATAGTGTTTCCAGAAATGTATTTAGTTGCCTAAAGCTTTGTACCCCAATGATATGAATTTTATTCATTCATTAAAAATGAACTCTCTGCTGTTATGGAAAAACTGAATGTATTTTAAAGTTTTGTTTTAAACACTTGATGTCACATATTTCATCTTGAGTATTTTTCTTTCTTGGGCTTAACTTATAATGGTGAGTGTTTGTAACAGTTATTAAATTATGTATGTCATTTAAAACTTCCTTTTTGTACTCTGGATTTTCGTATGCAATATGTTTGTGAAAAGTATCTCTTGTGCTACCCTTTTTAATAGTAATGTATTTTTTCACGGGCTTTATAGTTTGGATGCTACTTTATTTTCATATTTAAGCTAAATAATGTGTAAATACAATGTTCCTTGTGTCTGGTGGAAACTTGCCAGAAGATGTACCTTTATTAACATTCTGTCATAATGAAGAGAATAAATGTCACACAGTAATGTACATATTGTTTAAAAAAGTGTGGTGATTGTGACTGACCATGTATTTATGTTCATGTACTATTTATAATGTGTTTTTGTGATATATTCAGCAACTGAAATGGTTATAAGTATTTAAAAGAGTATTTTTGTTGAAATGTTTTGCAAATGCATGTGAGTGAAATCTAGTTGTGATAGTTTCTATGATGAGAGTATATTCATTTGACAGTAAATATTTGAAAGAAATCTAACTGATAATGGACAAATTGATCTTTAATTGCAATTTAGTGAGGTATGCACAATTTGTCATGTAATAACTGAAAATAAAACTCATCAAGTCTTCAAATACTTGCTTCTCTTGTGCAGTGTTTTTCACTAGTGGTAAGTTATTTATACTAAGCTAACAAGCTATTCTTATCACTTGACTCAGAACATTGTTTTCTGTCATAAGACATTTCAGCTATGTTCTGAGTTTCTTCTGCCCCCTAAAAGAAGGATCATAATGAAGATATTGGTTTTGATTAAGGCTGCTCTTTCAGTTTCATTAATATTTTTTGTCTTTTGAGTTCATTCAATGTAGAAATAATATATATTTTGTTAAAGGAATTTATACAAAAGAATCAAGTGTGCAGATTCAAAACGGCCAGTGGTGCCATGATCCATCCCCTTTAACCCATTTGCATCACATAAAAAAGTAAAAAAATTGTTCTTATCACCCCCTTTTTTGTAGTGAAACCCAAAATTTACTGAAAGAATGCTTGCATTTATGCACTCTGGTGATAGTTACCAGGCAAAATGCATGTACATGCACTTATGATGCAAACGGGTTAAGAAGCCTCGTATAGCCTAAATGTGCATTTTGGACAATTTTATTAAAAAAAAAAACAGTTGCTGTATTTGTGCCCCAATATTTCTTTTTTGACCCAATCTCTTAGATAATGACCCCTTTTAAACCAGAAGCTTAAGTGATTTTAATGACTATTTTTAGGCTTAACTTTTCATTGAAGTTTAATTATCTGTAGCATTTTTATTTTATTTTTCTTTGTTATGGATGAAAGATAAGTTATTTCAATGCATTTTCTACAAGTTTATTTGCATTCACTAGTACTGGATGCTTCTATGTGATTTTTTTATATTTTATGTTTGTATTTAAGTTGACTTATTACTGCAGTGAGTTTTTGTATTTGGTCACCCCACATTAATGGCCTGCTTGCTTAAATGGTTACAACTGTTAAACAGCCAAATAGAACTTCTGTATTAAAGTACACCACCCATCTATTTGCTTTCTTTCTTTCTCATTTTATAGGTTATGTGATTATTTTAAAAGCTATACATGGTACATACAACCTTTTCTTTATAGCAAAAGGTTGGTGAACAAAAGCTTCTTCTAAAAATCATGAAGGGCTGAAATGGACTATAACGATTTTTTTTAAATCAATCCTTTCATTCTTTCTTTTGAAGCTCACTCACAGTGGGACAACAATCCATTTAATTTTTCCTCTGCAGATGTGTTGGTTCTATATTCTAAAACCAATTGCTTTGTAGCATTAAAGTAATGTGTTTTATTTAATGACTTCTGGACTTAGCATGATACATTCTGAACTTGCATAGGTGTATGCAGACTCACTGATGTGTGAAGAGTGCTGTGGAAACTCATAAATAAAAGGAACATCTAATTTAGTTTTATCTGATTTTCAGATAAAGAACAGTGAGATTTAAAATTAGGAAATTATAATAAACTATAAGAAATACTGTTGTGCCCTATAATTGGTTCTTCTTTTGTTTGCTACTAAGATTAAAATTTTCAAAAACGATTCTTTGGAATTGGAAGGAAAAGTTAATAGCTGCTTAAATGGGTGCCATACAATTGGAGTTCTTTCTGCTACATGCTTGTCGACAGCCAAAGTATTACCAGTGACATCAGGGGAATCAAGTTCCTTGGTCAAAAATCTGAAACATTATGTAGATAACTATTTTGATTATTGATCGAGAACATCGGAATCATCTCCAATCAATTTTGTTAGTGAAGGCTATTGCTATACTTATTGACCTTTGACATGCTGAATTTGATTGCCTTTAAAGAGTCTAAGAATCATTGGACATTATAGTAAACAACAGAAACTTTTGTTATTGTAGCTGTAATAACCACAAAAAGTTTTGATGAATGATATTCTTGTATTTAACAATAAAACTTCAATATACGAAAGTATTTCCTGAACATTAACTTTTAATTCTGAAGGAAGCAAAAATTAGAATCACTGAATGTGTGGTTTAATTGCAACTTCAGTTGACCTCATAGGTATAAAAGTTCATTATTTATGTTTTCTTTTTTTTAAATTTTTGAAGCAAATTTCAAAACGGAGCATAAAGTTTTAAAGTATCTATTAAGATTTTAAAAACTGATAATAATCAGTGGTAAAAAATGGAAAAAAAGAGTTGTACAGCAATGTATCAAACATTTATCACATATGTAATTTGTGTACTAAATTTCAAAGACTTTTTCCTACTATTTTACATTTGTAAGATTATGTTACAGATAGAGATACAATATTTTGAGATTGACATAACTTAAATATGATTAGAACATTTTTGAAAGGATTTTGTTCCCCCTCTTAAATTAAACGAAAAAGACCGTCCTGAATTCTGTCTACTCTGAAAAGTCATTAGAAAGAATTACGAATAAGAGAAACCTGTAAGTGTTAACCCCTTGTGTCAGATTTTCTTGATCTGTTAAGTTGACCATGTAATTGATACTGACTGTTTAAGATTTTTTTGCATTTCTAACTGCTTTAATACCTTTTTTAAGAAAGGTTAAACACAAGCAATGTGTTCATGTTTGCAATTGCCAGCAGAACTTAAGCACCTCGTAATACTTTTTGGTGGAAAAGGATGGCATGATAGTTATATTATTGAATGAAATGTATTTCATGAGCTAATAAAGGCATTTTGAGAAGTAAAATAGATTTTTTTTGGTACTTGCCATTTATTTAAAAGTCATTTTATTGATGTGTTTCTGCATTCCTGCTACAAGTTTAAAACTTTTCATAATGACAGCTTTTTATAGATATGGTGAGATTGATTTTGCTTTTGAAAAATAGTTTTTCATCTTTTGGAACTTATTTATCTGTGTTCAACTCTAATAAAAGTTTATTGTAACTCATTTTGTTCAGTGATAATTTCTAAATAAAATATAATTTCATCAACTTTTACTTAATGCAAATTGTTCAACAGTATTGTTTTTTTTTTTTTTTTACTGTGGAAAAGTTACTACAATATTTCAGTGATATGTTTTAACAAAATATGTAGATATTTTATAATTGTTCCTATGATGCATTTATATCTATTCTACTGTAATTGTAGTATTGAAAGCTCTTGACTGCACTCTATGGCAATGTAATCCAAGCACTAAAAAAGTTTTCTTTTTTTTGAAGTTATTTTTAAATAGACAAATAAATAATATACGTGTGTGTTTAACTCTGATGTGTAAAAATAATTATAAATAAACGTTTTGTACTTAACTAATGGCAATAAGAAATATAATTCATTGGAGACCTTGTATTTTTCATATTTTCAGTAGTAAAAGGAATTTTTACAGAAGTTAAGATTTAGAAGTTGAGCAGTTTTGTCTATACATATGATATTAAAATTAGTTTTTTAAACAGTTGTTTTAAACATTATATCATTTTATGCTCAAAATGCCTTTATGATGAATATTTATTGTTAATTGCAATAAATATTTCTGCCATAATACACGAGAAAAGGTCAAATAGAAGAAATGTGTATTATTGATTCTAAAGATTTTGTGATGTTTCATTTAAAGACTACATTCATTAACATGTTTCATCAAAAATTTAATGTATAATTTTTTATACAATTCTGAAAGAGCAGCATATTTAGAAAATTGATTTATTAATATTTTTTATTGGAAGGAATGACAGTCAAAATTCAAATTCTGATACAGTCCTCTGAAATGTACTGCATTCTCAGTAGTGATTGTTAACAGCATTGTGTAATTGTAGTTCTTAGGTATAATTGTTTTTTCAAGAATTTAACTGTGCAGTTGTTTTATTTGTTGTGGGAAAGCATATGCAAGCATTTAGTGTTGTACTGTCAAACAAACTTCTGCACCAGTTACAAAATAATGTTTAAAAAGAATTTTTTGCTATGTCATTACTTAGTAAGAGATTGAACAACAATTGCTTTTCCTTTCCTTATAGAATTGTTTTATGTCTGATGCACTAATTTGTTAGAAAAATGGAAACAAGTTACTTTTTCTTCTAGTTAGAGAAACAGGAAATAAAGAAGGAAAAAAAAGAAGAAAAACTAAATTGAGACACACTAAAACCTCATAAAACTTGCTAATCGTAGTTGGTTGCTGTTTAGAAGTAACTGAAAATCAATTATATTTTTCAAAGTAAAATAATAAAAATGAGCTGATTTTAACTATATAAATGTGCTAATATATTCTGTTGTTATTACATATTGAATATTGTTGAGTTTTGATTCTTTTTTTGTAATTATGTATATGTAAATAAATATAATTGTTTGCATTGACATATTTTTTTCACAAGAGGAAGAAAATTCTGAAACATAAAAAAATTTGATTGTTTAATGAAAAAAAAATGCACATTTGAAACACTAAAATAGGACTAAATATTTATTTTGTATCATGTGTTAGCTTACAAAAATTTGATGATATAAAATAACATGTAAAAATAGTATGAGCTACAAGAAAACATTTACTGAAATGCAAAATCAAAGCAGTAATATTGTGGGATTCTCTTGTTGATTCTTGAATTTCTTAGCATCCAGAATAAGTACGACATTTTAAAAAGTAATTACATCATTGTGTAATAGATAATTGATCGTTGTCCGCATCTTGTACGAAAAAAAAAATCAGTAGAAGTTGATTAAGGACTATATCATCAATAAGTTTTTTGTATGAAAAATGTCAAAATTGCCAAGCTTTGGAAATTAGCACTCAAGTGTGCAGAAGGATTGCAATAAGTAAAAAAAAAGAACATGATTTATTTCTATGTCTGGTTATAGTATTTTTTTTCTATAGCGCAATTTTTGTTTGCCCCTTCTTTAGTGGAAATTGCGTTTGAATTTTCTTTGAGTTGAAGAATTTAAATTGTTTTCTGGAGGCATATTTTTGGTGTTTTCTCCACCTTTTACTTGCATGCAAATTAAATTCAAACCTAAGTATGAAAAAAAAAAACCACTTCTATAAATTAGAATTAGTTTTCAGTAGAACCCCCCCTCCCTATTTTTTTGAGAACTTAAAATTGAGAATGATGCAAAAGCTTGCTAGAACACCATCTTGCAAATAATGTGAAATAAATAGTATTGGGTTTTTAACTTATTATTAAACATCACATGTTTTTATACATGTTCTCTTGCTCTTCAAAAGTATTCTGAAAATGCTATTTTTTATTTAATTTGAATAATCAATTAAATATTTATATAAGTCATTCATTTAAGGGCTTCATTTCATGCTTTTTTGTTCAAATCTCAATGTTGTATTTTCTGTCAGCAGAATTATTCATACAAAATTTACTATTGTAGACTCTTGAGGAACTTGTAACAAACTAGTCGTTCTACATAAACTTAAAGAATCAAGTAAATTGATTTCTAAAACTTGTCTGCAAAATATCAAAAGCCAAAAAAGATGTATTACATTCTAAAACGTGTCTAAACATATATTTGATGTCTTTAGTGATATGTTTCACCTTTTTTAATTCCACTTAGACCGAGAGTCCATCTGTAAATTTACTATTACGTGCAGTAACTTTAAGAGGGCAATTCTTTCCATAATCATTATTACTTTGCCTTTGTACTGTCAAGTAAATAAACACAATTTCTAAAATCGACAAAATCAAGCATTTGTTATCCTTTTATTATAAATGTAAGTATTCAGAGTTCTTATTAAAATTATGTGCTGTTTTAAATTTAAAAAGTTTTTTTGGTACATTAGTACAAGCTGCTATCAAGATGGTCCTAAGAAATCAATTCTTGGAGTAAAAATCTCATGATACATTTGGGATTACTTTTTCTTTGTTGAAGTCTTACGCTTTGGAGATTTCAAAATGGGTTTCGGCTCCATTGTTCCATCATGAGCTCTAGTAGGCCAAGGCTTTTGTTGTTGAAACGTAGTACCTGGACGATATGCATACACAGGAGCCCCTTTTGGATTTTGAGAACTTGGAGAAATGATGTAACTTGGACCTAATATAAAAGTTATAAAGAATTGATATCGCATTTAGTTGATGCATATTAGTGAACGAACATTCCAGACGAAAGTAGTTTGCACATAGAAATACAGTAAAAGATTTCATAGTAAATATTTGTCCTCATTGAATATTTTCATGTCAAAATCCGTTCTCTAAGTTATAACAATTAATATTATATTTTCCTTGTCATAAGGCAACATTTATTGTTGTAAAATGTTCTCTATAATTTGTTTGCCTTATAGGCCTCAAAAATAAACGTTAATTCTTTAAGAAGATATTTTTTCCCCGCATCAGATATAAGAAATGGTTTACATGTATTACAAACCGTCAATAACAATGTTTTTACCCACCCCCCTCCACCAAGAATATGAAAATCGTTTATTATTTTAGCAGCAGTGATAGTGAGGAATTTTATGGAAGTCTATAATGAATAAAAACTAATATAGGGGAGAGTGGTAATGGATATGACTTTTTCCTTTTACTTTTGTATTTTTTTTTTCTGTTTATCAGATTTTTTTTTTCAAACTTTCGGTTGTTTCGATACATATTCGAAAATATTAAAAAAAAAACGCTCTTGTTTCTCATTCCTCCCCCCCCCCCTCCCGATAGGTTGAATGTGTCGATGATGACAATGAATGGGACCCTATTTCAATTTGAAAAAAAAAAAAAAAAAGAAATCTAACAAATAATTCTTTAATATCATAAATGGGTCATTCCAGCGAAAATGGTACAAATGATGTCTGAAACTTTTTACCTAAGATTCTCAATTTAAATAATTTCCACCAACTAATACCGTAAAATGGGGTGTATAGGAACAGCGGGGTCAATCGGAACAAAACTTCCCGACCGTACAAAGAAATCCTTCATAAATAAACTATTGGGTATTTTTCGCCATGAATTTTTTTTTAGTAAGGTAAGATCATAGGAAGTAGGAAAAAATTACTTTTGTCAATCTGGCAACGCTATTGGCTTCTAAGGAGGGCCGCACGTGGAATGCTAGAAAACATCACATTTCCATAGACTGCAAAACTTCATATGCAAGAACAAACCTTCTTATATTTAAAAACTAAGAGTGGTATGTTTCAATAATACATGTATCTGAATAACAGAATACCGCATTAGAATTTACATTTTTTATAAATTGTGTCATAAAAATGAAGAATTCTGAAAAATGCCATAGAAAAAAAATTTGCGGGGTGAATCGGAACACTTAGTTCTGTTGTTCCAATTCAAATTTATTTGAAGGAAACTGTTTGAAAAATCTAGATTATAACCCCAATTCTTCTAATCAAGACAAGGTCAAGGATTTATTACTGTTTATCCCTTCTCGTGAGCAACTAGATCTTAGAAGGACAAACAGTTGCAGATTTCAAAAGAATTTTTTCTCCAGGAGACTTCTTTTTACTTAAAATACGAGGGGGAAAGTCACATAGACTTTATGTAGTAAAAATCCAGCACACAGACACTGATGAATAAGTGGAAAAATCTTTCAGGACAATCTTTGAAACTCAGAGATTTCAAGAAACTAAAGAAAAGGCAGAGTTCATCCCAGGAGATGTTATGAAAAAACTTAAGTCAAGTCACAATTGTTAGTTTTAAGGACAAGTACATATTTGTGGACGACATGAGTGACTTCCATTCATGTTAAATCTTTGTATTTCAATTCAAAAGTACTTCTTAAAATTACTTTTCATTTTTCATAAGTTCAAAATTATTTTGAATTTTGACAAATTATACACGTTTACTGGTATTGAAATTATGCATTTATTTGACAGTAATTTATCTGTTCGTATTCCCCCCATCAATATTACTCATGTTTGTGAGACCTATTACAGGTTAAATTGAAAAAAATAAAAATTTTAACGTGTTCCGATTGACCCCTATCAGCGGGGTGATTCGGAACACCCATAATTTCCTGTATATTTTAATAATGATTGTTCAAAATGCTTTGTCTTCGCTTGGAATATCAAAAGTAAATCAAGACCGAAGTTTTTACCCAAAAAATCAAATTAAAAAAAAATCTTTTAACTACTTTTTTTACAATCTAAGCTGAAAAGTGTTCCGATTCACCCCATTTTACGGTACTTTTTTTTATTGAGTTTCCATTTATTTGTGTATAAGGAAGTGTAAATAACTTGTACATGACTCATTTATGAAAGGATTTTAAATATTTTGATCACTTTGTAACAGAGTGGACAAATGAGCCTTTAAAAATATCTTTATAATCAAAGAAAAGTTAAAATCACAGAGCAAGCATAAAGTGGAATAAACAGCCTAAAACTAAGTCTGTCTGCAATTTCAAGAAAAAAATCTATTTTTTTCATCATGAAATCGGCTCTAACAGAGTGGACATCCAACAGTTCAAATTAACTATCAAAAGAAAAGAATTAGGCTCACTCTGGTTGTTGACTACATAATTCAATGTAGCAAGGTAATCATGGCAGTTATACTACCTATATTTTTAAAAATATATATCAGATTGAATGCAATTGTTTATTTTATTTCCAAAAGGCATATAACAGAGTGGACAATTCGAAACTTAATGTGAGTACTTTTTCGAAAAATAATTGATGAACTTAAATTTCAAATTGCCGATAGGGGTGCTTTAGACTTTGTAGCTAAAAACAACTACTTTTTACCTTTTTTTTTCGTATTTTCGTAATTGGTTCAAAAAGTTTAAACTCAAACTTAAATTTTGAGCCCAAAAATTCAACTAATTTCTGGTTTTTAGCAATATTCGGACCAAACGTCAAACAATGTGTTTTTCTACTTTTTAACTTGTCCTTTAATGTAAAAAAGATTATTAAAATCATCTGGCGATACTAATAATGGGAAAATAAAATTAAATGCACACTTTTTGAGTTGTAAAATACAAAATTTCTGGGTAAAAAAAATGTTGGAAAAATTTTTTTTTCCCTTTTTTAGTTCCGAAAGGGTTCATCTGGAAGCACTTTCCATGGAACTAAGAGCCTTTAAACTTCGAAACCTGGTTTTAACAGAAAAGCTCACTGTATAAAACCCCATATGACTTCAAGAATTTTAAATTCTAGGCCGAGAAATGCCGAAAATGAGTATCAGTTCTACCTATTACTGCTTCCACCCATGCTCATTCTGTCATGCATTATGAAGTACTTTGTAAGTGTTATGAACAAAGCTGGTTTTTCCAATCCCTTAAAATGTAATTCCTAAGATATATTGCAACAGAGGTTAGGAGAGAATTTTTTTAAACTCTTCAAATACACACACACATAGATCATCGTTTTTCATAAAAAAATTGGTGGGGAAGAGCCTTTGGAAGCCTTTAAGGGTGTGTTACAAGTATTTCTAAGCAGTAGAGAAGGTGAGAAAGAAACAAAATAGGTCAAATAAATGGTATAGCATTTCTTCGACCATTAAGGCAATATATGCCCCTGAAACGCCTTTTTCTCCACTTTCTTCAGGATTTTTTGTCTAAAAACTGGAGCTGAGAGTGATGAGAAGGGGGAAAGGTTTTCCTATAGCATCTTTGCAATGGAATGCATATATTAGGGTTTACTGAGCTGAATACTTGCCAAATACTGCTGGACTATTACAAGAGATGATCCTTCTTGACATACAAGAAACAATCGAAAATGAAGTGTTTAGAACAATTGGATAAAAACAGCCGCTGGTTTCTGAAAGTTGTAAAATTGCTTAATCAAAGTGGATCTATTTAATGCATTTGTTACACAGTATATATATTTTTCTTTTTAGATATACCTTAACACCAATGGATGGTTTTTGTGAATTTTCCTTCAGTGGACTTAAGGGTATGGGTTATTCCGATGAAGATTGTACAAATCATGTCTGAAACTCTTTACTTAAGATTATCAGTTTAAATAATTTCCACCAACTAACCATATATTTTTTTTTTGAGTTTCCATTTATTTGTGTATAATGAAGTGTAAATAACTAGTACATGACTCATTTATGAAAGAGTTTTAAATATTTTGATCACTTTGTTTAACAGAGTGGACATGTAACAGAGTGGACAAATAAGGCTTTAAAAATATCTGTATAATCACAAAGAAAAGTTAGAATCACAGAGCAAGCATAAAGTGGAATAAACAGCCTAAAACTGTAAGGCTGTCTGCAATTTCAAGAAAAAATTTTTTCATCATGAAATCGACTGTAACAGAGTGGACATCCAACAGTTCAAATTAACTACCATAAGAAAAGAATTAGGCTCACCCTGGTTGTTGACTATATAATTCAATGTAGCAAGCTAATATCAGATTGGATGCAATTGTTTATTTTATTTCCAAAAGGCTTGTAACAGAATGGACAATTCGAAACATAGAAAATCTAGGGCATGGATAAATAATAGTGTTTCTTGGGGAATTTTTTTTCATTTGCGTAATAATCTGCAGAAATGGTGTCAGAAGCATCTTTTGTGCAGTGCAGTGTAATTTATTTTGTTGTTACTTTTCAGTTTAATTTTAAATCACATTTAAAATTCTAGCAATATGAAGCTGGGACACGTCATTTTCTCCTTCTTCTGACAAAGATAATTTTTTTTGTGTCCTTTCTAAATGGATTATACCTAATCAATTGATACTTGATGGCACGAAATTAAATGGAGAACCAATAAAAAAAATACACTTAATGGGTGGTAGTTAATAAAATTGATTTTAAAAAATTCTAAATTTCCCGGACATGATTTGTACCATTTTCGCTGGAATGACCCTAATACTGACATGAATAAATGTCCGAAGAGAATTGCGTTGATAGCTTAATGAGAAAGAAAAGGAAAACACCATTTTATGTAAAACGTGTTGAATGAAAATGCTGAAGTTAAAACGTGTAATTCATTTTGAAAAAGGAGATTTAAATTTAGGAAGAATTTTCACTACTTAGCACTGAATGTCTGCAATTAAGAATACTATAGATGTGGGTAAAAAAATGGCTTGAAATACTACCATACCAAAGCTTTCAAAGAAAGAAAATTTTAGAATAAAGCTTATAATGAATCGAATTATTTAACATGTTGCATATGTACACTGGTAGTCATAATTATAATGACAACAGAAAATCGCTCCAAAAATAATTTGCATTTCTGAAATAATTCAGTAAAATGCATGAATAAAATGGTTTTACACTAGAAATTCTTAAAAAATGTAGAATATTTGAAAATACAAATTATAAGGATTTTGCCATGGTTAATTTGAAAGTGTAAAACTGGACAGAATTATAAGGACAACGTGTTTTGCACTGAAAAATCATAGTAACTGACAATTTTTTACTTTTTTTTCTATCTGTTAAATTAGTCTTTATGGCATGGAAGTTGAAGAACGTTTTTGGATGTTTTTTCCCTGAGTTTTTCGATGGAGGAAATAAGTTTTTCTTGTTTCAATATTGAGTTCCATTTTTTCATATTAAGTGTGACAGAATGCCTCACAAAGTTACCATTAAATTTCGATCAGTCTTTTTGATCGGGTCAGTAAAGTCATCTCACGAAATTTGAATAAAGCCACATTTTTAAGTTTGAGGAAGATGTACATGTAATCAGACATTATCTCGCTGGAACAATTTCTCTCTATTTGTAACTAAATGTTCTTTTGGTAAAAAAAAAAATATCGCCCAGTACATGAACATCTTTCAAAATTTATTCTGACCTGTACAAAAAATATTGGAGTAGTTTCCGTCAGTTGCGAAACTTTCTCGGATCATTACTGAGCCCTCTACAAATGTACGCTTTGAGATTTTTTTTTTTTTTTTGTTGACAACGATCGTACCAGAAGTAAACTAAAAGACATCTGATCAAAAGCATCCAAATTTAACTTTTCTCATTAGATTACATTATCTACCTTTTTACCCAAAATAATTATTTTTTGTACACTATTAGGAACTTTTTAACACTTTCCGGTCTAAGCTCGAGCTCAGCTCGGGGTCAAGTTTGAGCTACTGTTGCTCTGAAAATACGGGTTTTTTTCGTTTCAATCCTTTTTTGATATTATCTATTGATGAAAAATAAATGCTACAATCCTAGATTTTATAATGCATACTTTTTTTTTTTTTTTTTGTTATAATTTGCTTTGAAACCAAATATAAATAACAACTTAAAAGTTACACATATGTCTACATTCAACTGAGACTGAAGAGGTTAAATCTTTTTTTAAATATTTGTTCAAGATTTGGATAAGTTTTTAATTAAATTTGTGCATATTTTCATGGTCAAAAATGATATTTTCTATGCAGAACTTTTTTTTCAAGTTCCAAACATGTATTTTTCGACAATTTCTTACTAAATATTTATTGTTGTTTCACTTAAATAGGTCTTTCATCATGAAGGAAAACATTTTGAAGTATTTAATAAAATTAAAATTACCAACATTAACTTTTTCCAAGTATTTTTTAAAAAATCACGAAAAGCGACAAAAACCCCCAGTCTGGAGGGAGATGCGCGGTCGAAAAGGCTCAGACCTGAAAGTGTTAAAGAGTCGGTCGTGGCATTGGTTTCACGAAATGAAACATTTTTTCTATTTGTAAAACACATTAAATAGTTCGAACACTGCAGCGCAACTGGAATTAGCGTCTAATTTTCACCGATTTCTTTTTTTTGAGCAAGTTCTTGTTATAATTTTTCACATGCACAGAAACAGAAGAGGACGTATCTGTTTGTCGATGTCGTCCATATTTGCTGAGATTTTGAGGAATCTAATAATGACAGGTCTTTGTCTGTTCAGATTTGTTGCAATAAAACTTGCAGTAAGTTCTGAGTACTTACTCTGCAGTAAGAGATCAACTTCTCTTTCTCAAATTCTGTAAGTTTATAATATCTACCGGCATGACTGGAAAAATAATATTCAATGTATCCAATCGCTTTCTAAGCATTTATACTGGTTATGTAGTAGTGCGGTACGCAGAACTAAGAACATGCAAATTTTGTTTTTTAGAACGCACAAATCTATAATATTCCTTATAATTTTGTCCGCATCACATAGATGTCAACTCACAAACTACGTTCTAGAAGTACGAAATTCTTATATATTTCCAATAAAACTAATTAAAGTAGTTTCATTTGCAATTAATTTAAAGTCATAAAACATGCATAACTTTCCCAACCAAATGCAACCAAGATATGGCAATTTTTCCTTTGTCCTTATAATTTTGACCATCATTGTGTAGTCGGTTGGTGGATCAAAAAAGTATAATATTTTTTTCATTTGGATAAATGTTTTTGTGGTACATGTGTGGGTTTACAGAGGAAGTGTTTTATCAATTTGAAATTTCAAATAACCCCTCCAAAAAATTATTAGATTCGGCCTAGTGAGCAAGTATTAGTTCGTACTTTTAGACACAAGCTCGTATAGGTTGCCAATGTATAAATTGCATGAAACTTTTTGCAATAGTTTTGACGTAAAAGGAGAAAAAAAAGAGGGCATGTGACAAAAAGTTTCGACTTTCGGTTTCTTTGGGACATATATATATATATATATACAAGGTGTCCACTCCTATCGTGGCCCAATAGCCAATTTCTAAACCGTTAGAGATAAGCATATAGTTTATTTAGGAAAAAATCTCCAAATTTTGAAAGGAATTTTGGGTCTATTCAATGTTTTTCAAAAAATCAAATTTTGAAAGAGTTACGAAATTAAATTTTTATACAACCCCCCAGTCCTATCAATCATATTTAGTAAAACATTCTTGACACTGTAACGTTTAAAACTAAAAAAAAAAAAAATCACTGTTCTACCACAGAAATTGACCGAGTTATGACGTTTTGAAAAATCAAGACTTTGCATTATTTCATGACGTCATCGAGAGATCGCTTAAGGGACCGTATACGAAATCCTTTAAAAACCTTGATTTTTCAAAACGTCATAACTCGGTCAATTTTTGTCGTAGAACAGTGATTTTTTCAATTTTTAAACATTACAGTATCAAGAATGTTTTACTAAATATGATTGATAGGACTGGGGGGTTGTATAAAAATTTAAATTTCGTAACTCTATCAAAATTTGATTTTTTGAAAAACATTGAATAAACCCAAAATTCCTTTCGTAATTTAGAGATTTTTTCCTAAATGAACTATATGCTTATCTCTAACGGTTTAGAAATTAGCTATTGGACCACGATAGGAGTGGATACCCTGTATATATATATTAACATAATCAAAGTAGTTGAAGAGTTATATAGAACAGAAAAATAAACTTCACCACACAAAAAATAAACTTCACCACTCTATGACAAACGTAAAGATTTCAACTTCAAAGTGCACTCACTTATCCATTTTCACAGTTGTCTAAGTAAAAAGGTTTTGAAGAACATTATCATTTCACAATTTTCACGATACAAAAAAATTTGCAACAATAATTCAAATCTAGACTCAGCAATAAGACAATTAATTGTAACTTTAACTGAGAACTGCTACCCCGCGAATTTAACAAACAGTCTTATCAGTAGCACATTGAAGAAGCCATAGGTTGGTAGTTCTTACAGTGTTGATTGAAAGTTCCTGTTTTTTGTATTTCTTGTAATTTCATGTTGTCTGTTTTATTTGAATTTTATGGATTATATATGGTGTCTTTTGAATTGTATTCTCTCATGTTTATGCATAAATGAATTGAACTTCTAGTGACCTAATGCTTGTTTGTGAGATGTCGGGGGCTAAAAGTTGCATCTTTTTAGGCGTTTTGCCTGCAACTTGCTAGAAACATCTCACTTCACTTTTCCCTACACTAGGGGAGTCCCCCTGATGAAGGCCCCAGGGTCTTTTGGGAATTTTCTCTTTACTTCTGTTTTTAACAAGATTTATTTCGCAAAGTTTTATACTTCTAATTAATATATATATATATATATATATATATATATATATATATATAGTCGAGTCTCGAGAACTCGAAGTTCTAATGGACCGACTAAAAGCTTCGAGTTATCGAGACTCCACTGAAAACATACGACTTTAATTGCACACTAAAACTTTATTCGATTATTCATACAAGAACATAGGAACTCGGAATAGAACTGCTATACAGCGTGTTTCCGTTTAATCTGCAGGACCTCTACTATGACTATCGTAACTGATACTCGTAGATACATATACTGCCAATTAGAAAAAAGGTCAAAATAAGATACAGAGTTCGGATAATAAAAGTTAAAAGAGAAAATTAAAGTGAAAAGATCTAACTTTTTTTGCATGCGTTTTACTTTTAAGGCTACAATGGACAAATAAATTTGATTTTTTTCAATTACTGATTTGTATGTCTAAAACTTTGTGTGCTTGTATTATTGTACATTTACGACATCTAAAAGCATAAAAAACACAAATTAGTGCAAAAACAATGAATATTTTTTTTCAAATTTCAAATTTAAATATTTTTTTAACAAAATCTCAAAATATTCCAGGCGTCGCAATTTTTTTTTTTAAACTTTGAATTTCCACTTAATTTTTAATCATTAGGCATGATGGCACAAAACAATGCATTATATGCAATGTTTTATGAGATAGTTTATAAAAGATTGCTGAAAATAAAAATTTTCAGTTGAAAAAATCATATAAATTTTCATTTTCAGCCATCTTTTATAAACTATCACATAAAACATTGCATGTGATGCATTGTTTTATGCAATCATGCCTAATGATTGAAAATTAAGTGGAAATTCAAAGTTTGAAAAAAAATTGCGACGCCTGGAACATTTTGAAATTTTGTTAAAAAAATATTTAAATTTGAAATTTGAAAAAAAATATTCATTGTTTTTGCACTAATGTAGTAAATATGCAATAATACAAGCACACAAAGTTTTAGACATATAAATCAATAATTGAAAAAATCAATTTTATTTGTCCACTGTAGCCTTAAGAAAAACACAAGCAGAAAAAAACAATCCTAACATAACAAATTAGAAGCATTTACAACCAAAATTCAAGGAGATATTCAAGTTCAAAATTCCTTGATACTGTGCTGAAAATGAGGCAGGAACATATCGCCCTGACAAAAGGGCACGTATTACAGTAATTATTGAAGCAAAAAAATAAATAAATAAATAAAGACTCGGAAGAAGGATAAGATATTTAATTATTTATCCTTTTTATTGCTACTAAAAATAAAAGGAAATGTTATATTATAATACGTGAAAACATTAAACATACTACAAAAGTTTCTGTAAATTCAAAAGAAAAAAAAATCAATTTATTAATTTGCTATATGGTAGTCAGTGGAAACCATAAGTGTAAAGTGGTATAAGTCACAAAACTCTGCGATTCATATATCAGTAAATATTGTACTAATGTCAATTTTATTGTGTTCGAACTGTTTTTTTTTTTTTTTTTTTTTTTTTTTTTTTTTTTTGAGGTTGTGATTTCTCCAACTCTCACTTACAGGACTTGGGGATCGTATAAAAGTTAGATTTTGTATTTTTTCTCTATTTTGTTTTTCTTTCACTTCAATCTTTATATATCTTAACTCTGCATCTTATTTTGACTATTTTTGCTGTTGAAAGTTGGTATCTTGGACTAACGGTAGCAAAAATAGCTGTCTCTTGCAAGCTAAACAAGAAAAGTTGTATACATGGTGAATCTAAACTCTTGAGCAAAACTTTAAAGGGGTGATGAAAATATCTAAACAAGCAAGAATATACAAACACAAATGCGACGGGGGCGCTTTTCAACTTTTTTTGCGATGGCTCTAGCTAAAATTTTTTGATCACGAATATACACTTTTTGCCTTTATCAAAACCACTTAAAGCACTTTTACGTCTTTATTCCTAAAACTCACCTATGAACAAGTTTGTTTGGTGAGGAAAGTTTTCATGCCAACGAAGTTCACTTATATGCATAACTAATAGTACACACACAGTAAATTCCAGATTATCCGCGGTCTTTTATACTTAAAAAAAACAATCGCCGATAATTAACTGAATGTAAACGTGCACCCATTTTAACTTAAAAAGTAAAAAATACATTTTCAGAGATTCTCATTTCTTTCTTCTCGCTCTCTTCCAATCATGGGGTTCTGAGGGGTTCGGACACCCCAATTATTAAGGATTGGACCCCCTAATAATTAAGGATTGGACCCCCTCAAAAATTGAAGCTCGGATCCTTCAATATTTGGAAAAATAAAAATTCATGTGTTTTTGTGGAAAATTATTAGTTTTAATTTTAAAAAATGGCAGTTACATTATACATAATGTATTAACCCTGCTACTGTGTTCGGGTCCTTTTCGACCCAAAACAGATTTCATTTGCTTATAAATTTTCGAGTAACGTTGGTATAACGTTGTAACTTCATGAATGTGTTCATTTTCATGTTATATTACACACATATTTTTTTTGTTTTGATTGAAGTATAACCCTACTTGTCAAAAAAAAGTTTACTAATACTGTGTTCGGGTCCTTTTGGACCCATATGATAAAAAAGCATGTATCAGAGAAACAAAATCATTTTATGCTTGTTTATTTTATGCATAATTTATGAAACAATAAATAAAACATTTGTTCATTGTTTTTGTACGTTTTTTAAATATTTTTTAATGGTTATCTTCTGTTTTTCTTTCATTTATTTTTTTTTCTTATTTTTATTCTTTCTGAATACCATTTCTTCCTTTCTATGAATTGAAATCAGTACTAGTGAAAATGTTTCAAGGTTAACTTTCATAGAACTGCAAACTCTGCAATTATGCCTATCTGAGGGGAATTCCCTTTTACCCCCTCTCTCCGCCGCTTCCCCCGCACATATGATTCTGTACATAAATCTGTACATCTCATACAAATGTTGTACTGTTCGTATTTCCATTTTTAACACTTCTTTTCAAGCTTAAAAATTTCTAGTAAATTTCTTAAAGTGACAGCTTACATAATTTTGTTAGTTTTCTTTAGTACGAAAACTGGAATTGCTATAATATTTAAATTTTATTTATGTGTTTTCTCGGATTAAATATGTAAAATAAAATACAAAAATTGAGTGATTTATGTTTGGAAGTTTCTAATAAAATCAAATATAACAATTAAACTTGAAAAAATATAAAAAAAGCGGTGTTAGGGAATAAATTACATATGTTGGGTCCATTTGGACCCGAACACAGTATACGTATGTTCGGGACGAACACAGCAGCAGGGTTAAGTAACAAAAGTAAAAGAAACAACTGAAAATAGTGAAACGGGTAGTATAAGTAAGACTTGACCCCAGAGCATGCATGATGCTTGCTCAATGCATAATGGGCATTATTGGCCACTGCATTTTGTCCGTCGTTCATTGGTTCATGTGGTGTTTGAACTTCCTTGCAACTGTTAGCACCAGTCCCAAATACATCTCAAGGATTAGTCCTGAGAGGGGTCAGTCATTAGAGATTAGTCCAAGCGAGGATCATGAACCATAGCTCCCCAATGAAGCAATAGAAGGATATACATGCAGATACACATGTGGTGTGCATGTAAAATTGGCTTTTAATTTCGGAAAATTTCCGAGAGAGAGAGAGCCTCTGATGCCCATTACCAGCCTATTATCAAACATAACCTAAAATTTCCTTCTAGGACTTTAATTTCAGAATTATTTCGGAGGAGAATAGCTTACCCACCCTTCTCTCCTTAGAAAAAATATGCTGGAAATTTTGTGTTTAAGACATCAATTTAAAGTTTCGGGCGGAGAACTTGATCCCCCCCTTCATCTAACGTTACCAAAGATAAGTTCTAAATGTACTTTTATGGGAGAGAGTCTCAGACTCTTCCAGTACCAATCCAAGATAGCTTTGAAATTACGCCTTTAGAGCATTTATGTTTAAACATGTCTGGGAAGAACACTCGAACCCTATCTTTTCCCATGATGCTACCAAACACAGACTAAAAATGCATTTTTGATTCTTCAATTTCGAAATTTTTTCGATTCAAGCAGTGGCGCAGCTAGGGGTTGGGAGGAGTGGCTTTTGCCACGGGCGCAGCAACTAGGGGGGCGGAATGTTGACCGATTAAAAAAAAAAGTTTTTTTGGTCAAGTCCAAACAGACTAAAAAATGGGCCGGTCTTACCCAAAAGAGAGAAACATACCTTTTATCTCCGCTACTTTCCAGCCGTTTTTTTTCACGACATCACTTCAACTTATCAATTACATACTATACTTCGGAAATAGCGTTCTACGGTTTTAAAAATCGGCGAAATTCTGTTGAAAACATTTCGGATACAGATTTTTGGAATGCAATTTTATGATGACAGAAAATAACTCCTCTGTTGGTAACAATTTTTCTGTGGCGAAAACTAGTGAGAGAATAATATGTATTTCCCAAAAACGGGAGGGGGAGGTTTCTAAAAAACGACTATTGCAAATTTCGCGATTTTAAAAACTTGTAAAAAGAGCCTACATTAAATGAAGATTCCAAAAAATGAGTAACACAAGCACAGCGGTGAGCGGTTTTGAACGAGTAATGTTTTAAACGCTGTTTGTGCTTCGATGGCTCAGTATATGGAAGGTTAGAAGGTTTAAAAAAAATTGATAAATAAATCTTTTTTAGTGAGTTGCGATTTCGTATTTTGGATTTTTTTCAATTTTATGCGTACTTTAATGAAGTGCTCTCACTTCTAAACTATGTATAGCACTACTTTATTCTTTATACTCATTACCGTTTCAGTATTACTGGGAGGGATTGAGCTCGATTCGTAATCACGCCAGTGAATTGTGCTCTTTCTATTGTTAAAATAAATAAAAATAGTTATTGTTTGTCATGTATTACTAAACAAGGAAACGCCAAGTGAATGTTGAGGGAAGATGCGTGTATTCTACGATACTTAAAGGGGGCGAGCCACTTTTTAAAAACGGTACACAAATATACGTGCTAATCAGTTTTTTTTAAAATCATTCTCAGTTCGAGCACTGTCGTTGTGGTACCGGTCAATACCTTCCCATTGTTGCCCATGTTTGTTTACGCTGTATTAAATAAAAAAAAAAAGAAATACATCTGGTACTTTCTTAAAGCCAGGGAGGGAACAATTGCCCCTCTCCTAACTCCCCTCATTGATAATATTAGTATTAAATAATGGCGGGTCTCTGGAACATTTTAAATACTTAGAATGAAAAGTATTTATTCATAAAAAAAATCGGAGGCCTAAAAAAGCGAACTTTTATTTTGCCTGTATGCAAGGAGTCCTATTTATTAAGCCAATTTCAGATTAATTATGCTTTTATATTTTCTTTGATTTCCATTTTATAATAAAATCAATGCTTTGATTTTTATTTAAAATGCACAACTTATGTTTATTTTATACATTGTTCTCTAGTATTTCAAAACAAATTCTATTTAAAGTAAAAACTGTTGTGTGGAAAAAAAAACAATCTATATTCAATAACGATTTGCAAGAATTACTTGTTTTTTGAATTTATGTGAAATGATGGAGAAAGGTAGGACACCTTGAGCTAAAATTGTTGAAAGACAAAAATTCTCAAATTGAACAAAACACTTGTAAAAAATAAACCTGGAAGTTTACTCAATAATACGAACAAGTAGACATATCATGCACACATAAAATAAGAGGGAACACTGAGCATCGTTAAAAATGCTGAAAGAAAGAAAAAAGAAAAAAAAAAGGTTGCAACATTATCTGCAAATTTTTAGAGTAAATAAATCAAATTTTTTGGAGTAAGGACATTTTGGGAGGTCACAATGACCTCCCATCAGAGCGACCTCTTGGGGGGGCGCAATTTTTCAAGTGCGCCACGGGCGCTGGGTCCCCTTGCTACGCTACTGATTAAAAGTACCCATTTCCTAACCTAATGCCTCAACGCAGTCTAAAATTCCGTTTCTGAAACTCCAATATCCAGAAGTTTCTAGGAATTATCGCGGACATTTGACCTTTCTCATAGTGATAGCAATGAAAGCATAAAGTTTATTTTTAGACTTAAAATTTCAAGACGTTTTTACCTTCATGTAACGTCACTACCAAAGATAGCCAGGAATTGTTCCGGTAAGATTTAAATGCTCGCCCAATGAATGTCCCTAAGATGGCCTAAAGTTGTGTTTTTAGTTCTTCAGCAATGAAAGATGTCCGAGAAGGTTCCCAACCCCCATCCCTTTCTAATACTACTCAGAATTTTGTTTTCAGAAATGTATGCAGGCGAGCATTCGAAACCTTACTCCCTAAATATAACCTAAATATTAGAATGTAAGCGAAGTAAATATATTGTTACCAAACAAAAATTTAAGTCACGTTTGGAGCACTTCAATGTCAAATAATTTTCGGAAGTTTCTGGATTCCTAATATCTCCAAAGGTAATGTCAAATTAAGTTTCAAAGAATATAATTGTAAACAATTTCAAAAGGGATCACCGGACACCCTCCTCAACCTTGCGTCACTAAAGGCAGCATGCAATTGCGTTTTTCAGAAATCAACATAGAAAAAAATTCCTGCTTAAATTGACTTTCATTTTCAAAAATATAGTATTTATCATTCCCCGGAGAAATTAATTATCACAATAAAGAAGTTCTCAGTTTTAAACTTAGCTCACTTTTCATATTCACTCTCTTTCTTTCAAATTTCTTTTTTTCATTTATTTTTAAATTAAAACTTGGAAGTAGGAGATAAAAGAAAATGGGTAATGGCGGCAACTTCAAGTCTTTGCGTCGTTTCAGAGAAATAAAAAACCTTCCAATCTATATGCATTTATATACGTGTCTGAAACCGAGTCCCTCCCCAAAAAATTTCTCGCTTTGCCACTGAAAGACATGCCAGTGATGAAGACACCTCACGAATCTCTACTGAGGATTCGCAGTGAGATAACCCAAGCCTAAAGCAGTAGCTTCAAATGGAGAAAAAAAATCTGTTACGCACATTTGAAATGAGATTTTACACTGTATAGATTAGCAATCCTTGATTTTCGACTGCAGGATCCTGAAACATTTCCCCCAAAATATCTATAATATTACAAAAGATAGATAAAAACTTCGATTCTAAAATTTCAATGTAGAAAATTTTCCGATGAAGGTCCCCAAACTCCGCCCTTACTCTGATGAGACCAAGGAGCCAAAAACTGTTTTTGGAATTGTGTTATTTTCGGTATTCATCTTTTATCAAAGCAATAAATTGCAAATAAAGAATTTCGTAGCTTACATTTTATAAATTCACATAAAAAATAAAAAAAATAAATAAATAAAGTCTTAGTACACAGACTTGAAAGGAGAGCGATAAGGGTGATATTTTTAAGTCTTTGGCATCACCTAGGAAAAATAAGAGAGGGGGAGGGGGGAAGTAAAAATTGCCATCATTGTCTTTTCAGTGATCCTGGCTAATATTTAGAAACAATTTGAAAAGGGCAATGTTATGGTGGACCCCCCCCCCCCAATAAATTTTGGCTGACAACAGCAATGCTTCCAATGATACCTAACCTTCCAAGGTCACCTAAACCTGACTAGTAGAAACAGTTGAAACCCATTTACTTTTAGAAATACACTACTTACTGATTTTTAGATCTACACTACCAGTTTAAACCATATTTTTAGACGTACACTACTAACTAATTTAGGTCTACACTACTGATTTTTGTATCTGCAGTAAAGCCCGTAAACGAGTGACCAGACCTGTTTTTGTCCAAAAAAAGACTCCCTTTTCCCCCTTCACTATGTGTTTTTGCTCAAATCTAGCTTGATATGTTTGCACGATTTACTCGCGTGTGGCAGATGTATGGAACATATCTATTTCATGTTATAGGGACCAATTTGAAAAGTGCCATCAATATTTTAAGGATTTGTTTATATAATTGAAGGGGCAAGTGGATAAAGGTGATATATGACAATTGATATGTACTGAAAAATGCGAAAATGTCTAGGTTATTTTTAGAAAACTAAGATACATCTACTACTCACAGAAATGGTTGGTAACTAAGAATATGACCCCGTTTTACCCGCTGAGAAAAATCCATTAAAAAATACACAATGTTTTTTTTTTTTTTGAAAGTTTTTTCTAGAAATTAAAAAAATCACATATCACTTTTATCCACTTGCCCCTTCAATCATGTTTTATCAATTTGTGATCATTCTTGATTGAACAACCTTAGTATACCAGGGCTAAAGAAAGGAGTTTTTTCTTTCAAAATTGGTATTGTAAATTAGTTTATACCTTCGGTTTTCAACACCTGATGTCGTGAGTAGTACTCAGTTGGCACCGTATGACATTGATCAACTTCTGTGCAGTCACCGGATCCACGACGCTTTGCTTGAGGTTCTCGAACTCGAGGAACCCATACTTCTTGAAAATAGCGGCTGTTCGCTTCTGTAATAAACGAAAGGTGGTTCGTTAGCATTCAAATATAAATTAAAACCAGGGCCGGATTAAAGTCTATTTATGCCCTAGGCCAAACTTAGAAACTACGCCCCACCTCACACATCCGAACCCTATCAAAATCGAATCTCCCCCCCCTCCCCATTTGATGAACTGATTTATGATTTTGTTTTTTTCTTCCTTTCCTCCCTTTTTTTCGCATTCCTCTGTCAATGCTCGAAAAAGAAAAGTCCAAAGGTGGTTCCTCGAGAATTTGTCGAAATTGAAGCTTTAAAAATGCAATTTTATTCCATTTATCGGAAAGTAATGGAACAACTCGCAGCAGGCCAATTCAACACGCAATTTTAAAGATTATTGATTTTTTGAATTTATTAATATTTATGATTTTTTTAATTATTTATAAAGTAAAATTGCAAGTGTTTTGTTACATTCAAAGCAAAATGTACGTTGTAGAACCGATCTTTTCTCCTGGATTATTGTAATTTTTAAGCTGAATTTAATGGTATAATAATCCAGTTGAAAAGCCCGATATCACAACGTATATTTTTCTTTGAATGTTACAAAATACATACTGTTTTGCCCTAAAAATGTCAGTCGCTTACCTCTGCCCCCCCCCCCCGGGTAAGTTTTCGAAATTGAAGTCCTACATAAGCAAGTGTGAGTCAGCTTTGATGATGTTTGATAAAGGAATGAGTTTGAAGACTCCTCCTCACCCCTTTCGAAACCTAAAATTTTGACGAACTTTAATGATGCTTTGGAAAGGCGGAAATCGGGAGAGCTCTCCTGGAGCTCGCCCGAGATCCTAAAATACAATTTTAGATAATTGGATTCAGTAATTCGCTTCAGTAAAGGTGTCGGAATTGAAGTAATGAAAACAATTAGACGATTTGAATAGTGTTAAATGAGGACTGAATGCCGAAAACGGGGGGAGGGGGGGGGGCTCTTTGGGAATATTAAAATTGAGGCCCAAAACACGATATTTTAGACAATTTTTAATGAGGTGGGAGAGGCCTGAGGTCAGGGTCACTTCCCGAAAAAGTTTTCCATCTTGCGGTCTGAAAACGAAATTTTAGATGATCTGTTATGGTATGGAGGTGGGGCGCTTGAGAGCTTTCCATAGAGAAAAAAGTTCGAAATATGCATTTGTAAAAATTCTAATGCATCTATAACAGTGATGGGTGAAGAGATGGGAGTTGGGAACTCTTTTCTTATTAAAAATTTTTGAAATTTTAGAAGGATTTCAAATGTTGGAAGGGGTCGGAGTGAGGATCCTTGGCAGATCTGTTGAAATCAGATAAATGAAATTGTCGAAAATCTCTGATGATGTAAGGGGAAAAATTGGTTTCTGGACTCTCCTCAGAAAATTTTCGACATTTAAGTCCTAAATGCGAGGTTGAAGATCATTGTTGATGTTATGGGAAAAGATGGGGTTCGTTGAGTCTCACTCGGGAACTTTTTAAAATGGACGTTTCATAAAAGGCAAAATTAGATAATGTTTGAAGGTGGAAATTGAAGCGGATTCATGGGATCTCCCATGGAATGTTTCTGAAATTAAAATTATTAAAACGCAACTTTAGTCTGCTTTGGTGACGTGAATTTAAGAGATTAGGCTCAGAAACGCTCCCTTCCCTTATTTCACTACGTCGCTAAACTTTTATTTATTTTTGAAAATATGTTGTAAAACATCTTGTCTCATGCTTTCTTTTTCAAAAAACAATTTTTTTTTGTTTTTCCATAATGAAATTGAAAAACAAACGTCTGTGGCCTCAGAAAAAAAAATATGTTTTGGGCTGAGGAGATAATTAGCAATAATAGCTTAAAGTAATTTTTAATTTATTTTATTTAAATTTAAAAAGCATGGCTCTTGAATTTCTTGTTACACTTTGTTTTTCTTTCATTTTCTACATTAGAAAGATTAGAATGTTGATGCTTCTTTTCTCATAATTGTTTTATCCCTCTCTTTAATTGTTCTTCTATTTACAATATATTTCAAGGCATGTCATGATTTTTGTCCACTTTGTTTTGACCTTCATTAAAATATTTTGAAAAATAATATGTTGAAAGTGAACCCCAATAACTGATATAATTATAAATAAAATATATAAAATTATTGTGCATTAGAAATCATTTATTAGGAACTTGTTATACGATGCATGTGTCTGTTGAGAACTAAAGCAGTCTTTGGTAAACATTTTGAGTACAAAATAAGCAATATTTGTAGCAGCGGAGCTCGGACGTGAGGTCATTGCTAACTCTCCAAAATTTTCTTATTCGGAAAATGACGTGTCAGTTTGGCAAATTCGGAAGCAAATTTGTAATAAATTTTTATAAGGGTGTCTAATGTCTCTTTTCGTTAAATGTTGGAACTTGTGTGGGCTCGTATTTTGTCGTTCGGCAAAATGTGAAGTTTCATTCGGTAAATTGATTAATATGAACAACTTCCAAAAATTTAAACTTCGTACGCCCCTGTGGGTTGACTGTCTTAAATAAATATAAATTAATAAATTATTAATTGCAAAACAAACTTACTGACATGATTTAAAGACATCAAGAGAAAAAATATTTCATAAATAAGTTTTATAATAGACCATTTTCTATACTATGGCTGTTACTAATTTTCCTGTGTGCTATAGTTTCAAGACACGATTGCTCAAATCGAAGGTATTGAAAAGTATTTGCTTTGACCAGAATTATTTCGACTCAAGCTTTACGCCCCTTACCTTTCAATTTTTTTCTCCTGCTCAGAGGGTAGGTTGCAATCCGTTCTAATTGACCATTTTTCTCCATATACTAGCGTGCCGCGTTCTTTTTTTTTTTTCCTTTCTTCCTTTCTTTTTTGTTTATTTATTTATTTTATCAAGGAACTATGAATATTTTTTTTCCTCCTCAATATGCGCCTTTTCCAGCTTGCGCCCCTAGGCCAGGGCTTAGGATGGCCTAATGGGTAATCCGGGCCTGATTAAAACGTTTTAATTTTCGACTGAAATTCATGGTTTTAAAGTATATGTATACAAAATATGAAATAATATTACACATGAAACATCCTATACTTTTCAGTATTGTTTTTGTCAATGTTATTACCTATAACTGACAAAGTACAATTAACGTATAGTTGAATTTTGAATTAAGCATTAAGAGAAAGCTTTGGCGGGTAAAAAGTAATGGGAATTTTTACCCCTAATTGAGGGTAAAAGTGTTGTTATATTTCACACATTGCTTATTTATATTTGAAATATTTTACTTTTACAATAAATACTGCTATTTAAGCATCAAAAAGTGAAAGTACTTATTTAAGGTATGGAAAAGATACAGCTTAAATGAGCTTATTTAACATGCCCAGTAGGTCTCTTCCTTTGCGGTTAATTCTAGGTATGTTTATAATGCTATCAATAATTCCTCTCACTTCCATAAATGATGAAATACTCGTTTGAAAAGTAAAATGTAGCATATAGATAACTTTCACATAGACGGTTTACTTGTAGATCTAAGTCACCCGTATTAATTAATAACTAATTATGAATAAATAATGCTCTTTTCACGATTAACACACGTAAAATGGTTTATTGTTCCGATAATTAAATTTCTTAAAAATTATTATCAACCCTACAGTACTGCATGCAAAATAGTTAAAAGTTTTGACATTGAGTCTTTTTTTTTTGCTGAAGAAAAAGTCTATAATCTATCTTTAGTACTTATATGTCACAACTGCACATCGTCTGCTTACTAAATACATTTATTAAGCAAACGATGACTGAATGTATGAATTTCTACACAGGGCCGCCGCTACCAGCGATGGGGCCCGGTACCAATTTTAATGCCAGGCCCCCCATGCATCCCCCCAAATTGCATATTTATATGCCGTCGTTTCAGCACATTTGCAATTGTAAAAAAAAAAGAGAAAAAAAAAATTCCGAAAAAGAGTTTTCGGAAAAACTTTTTTTTTTTAGTTACGAAGGTGTGCACCTGATTTTATTTTCACGATATTTGTATCGCCAGATGATTTTAAAAAGCGGTGCAATTTCCTTTGCGCAAGCGTGTTTCATTCATTAGTGTTTGTCCTAGCAATTGTTTCATGTTGAGAATCAGCAATGGAAACCGAGATTTTTTTTTTCTTTTCTTTTTTTTGAAAAACAGCTTTTTTTTTGATGAAAGTATTGACACTAAAACTGGAAAAACCTTACGGGCCCCCCAAAGCTCCGGGCCCCGGTACTAGAGGTCCAGTATCCCCCTTAAACGGCGGCCCTGCTACATTTGTTAGTGAGAAATTCTCCGAAGACTCTATCACACCTATAAAAAAGTTTTAAAATATGATATACCCATGCACATGTTCAACTCACTCTTAACGTATTGCATCATCAACTTAGATTTCGGGACTTCTTTTTTTAAACTGCATTTTCAAGTTCTAAAACATTTTGTCCTGTACTACTTAGCTGTACAATGTTTTTTTTTTTCTAAAGGAAGAAAAAAGAAATAAAATCACATATTGTTTTTTTTTCCATTGAATGATTGAAACAGTATTAACAAATGTACAATTGTAATCTATTAAGAGATGAGTCCCATTCACTCTTTGATAGGTAGGATCACTGCACTTTTATTTCAGTTTTCCTTTGCAATTTAAATGCAAAAAGCAGTGTGTATATTTCAAAAAACCTTGCTTTTCCCGTAGATACCAACATTTCTTTTTTGAGCTATTTAAATTCTTTTTCATAGTGTGGTTAAAAAATCCTTTTATGTGTTATACCGGCATAATTTTTTCCCCCGATTGATCCTAAAAATGGTCTATTTCCCACGAAAGATTCTGTTAATTTTCGAGCTGTCAAGAAATACGTTAAAGATTATTTAAAAAATAAATAAATACATAAACAAAAGAAGTAAATAAATAAATAATAATAGTAATCAAATAGAGGGCGAGGATTGATGGATATACGAAACCATATTAATAAAACATTGAGTAAAATTGTCAAACGAAAACCACCAACATCTTTCAAAACTATTTGAATCTGTAGACAAGGAGAGATAGAGAAACGGACATTACACTTCAACAGCTAATACCCATTTTATTTCGTTCTTTTTAAAATTTTACTCTATTATGCTTAATTTTACGAATATATAAAGTCATTATACATGAAGGGGCAAGTGGATAAAGGTGATATGTGACAATTTTTAAAAAACATACTTTTTACCATGGATGAAGGTGATAAGGTATTTTTTTTTTTTGAAGCTTTTTCTAGAAATTCAAGAAATTGTCACATATCTCCTTTATTCACTTGCCCCTTCAATTGTGCTTGTGAGTTAATACAATTGAACACACACTAATCTGAATTTGTGTAAATCGGCGAAATTCAAATGTCACATATCACCGTTATCCACTTGCCCCTTCATATGTTTCTATGTGTCGTTAAAAAAATGTTAAATGGTTGTGACTAAAAAATGTTATCCGTTGCTTGAATTTATTCCCAATTTTTTCTGTTATTCATCCAGTAAAATAAGGGAAAAAGTAATGATAGTTTCCTTATTGATTTCCGTAGTTTTTAACTTTTCTAGAAAGACATTATTATTTTAAATTTCAACTGATCAATTGAACAGAGATGTTGCACGAAAGTAATGTATTTCCAGTTTTGTCACACGTTTTACGTTGACGTTATTTCAGGTTTCAGAATCCCCCGCCCCCCTTTTGACATTACAGTGTTAAACAGCTCAGCAATGGACACAAAGGGCATTTTTAGCTATTCATAAAAACGATTCTCTTGATTCACGTAAAATATGAATTTGTTACTCGGAAATATTTCCCTTTTTTCGAACCGTTAACCTTCTGCGTAAAATCACTCACCCAAAAAGCTTCGTTGCTCTGTAGTCATGGAGCGTTTAGAACATTAATTTGCTCGGTTATTCACTTTGATACACTTTAATGAAACTAAAATTGCGTTCTTTGAATTTGAATGTCTTTTGTTCTCATTTTTGCATGCAAATAAGAGCTAAATGCAATTAAAAAATAAAAAATAAAATACTGTTCTTATTTGGATGAAAAAACACTCCTTTAAAGAGCAATCAAATAAAAATATGACTTATTAATAAAAACTTTTTAAATTTACTGACGTAATGAAATGGTGAGAGCAGACAGAGTGGTGTAGTGTTAAGACGCTGCCCTCTCACGCCCAAAGGCGTGGGATCCAACCCGACTCCAGTCGGTGGACTTTCAAGAGGTAGAAAATCTACAGCGTCCATGTCGCATGATTATGCGGCATGTAAAAGATCCCTCGAGTACTCGTTTGGCATGGAGTATCTCTTGGCAAAATTCAATTCCTAGTGCAGTTTAGCATCGAATAAAGCCCAGGAGCCTCCATCTAGTAGGGAAACTGGGTGTCGAAATTCTCGTGGTAATGGCATCCCGCCGATAGTATTGTGCCACATGAAAAAAAATGGTGCCGGTCTAGGGGATTGCACTAGGTTTGCAAATGGTTTTTGTTGGTAGCCAATGCCGCACCGTTAAAAAATGGTGAAAAGTAAGGTATTCAATTAATTTTCATTGAATCATATATGACAGGGGGTGGTGCATTCAGTTTTTGCCCTGTTTGAGTATTTAGGAGTCAAAAAAATAATTTAAAGGTCAATGTCTGTAGCGTCAATGCTTGTTGCCCCGTGTCTGGGGCACGTTTACGCAGTTTCACTTACTGACTCAGTCTTACTTACAGAACGGGATTTTTTATTATTTTGACATCTAACTTAGTTATACTGATCTCAAAAAAATATAAAGTTCTGCTAATATTCATATATTTGTTTATTTTTATCTAAACATTCTTAGTCCACAATAAGCTTCAATAAGTTCAACACAAAATGCACCCAATTTTTCAAAAAAGCCAGATTATCCTCCCATAAATGCTATATCAAAGCTCAAGGGATACTAAAAAACTTGTGAGAGTACTTGCTAGGGAGCAGCATCAATCTATTACGACAGGTGACCCACCAATTATAACATGTTTCGAAAAAAGGGCACTGCGTAAACGTGCCCCTGTCTACCCTACCATTTCAGTTGTGTTTAAAGATTTGCAGAGTTAATTTAGTTTATAAAAAAATGTTTCAACTACTTACGCAAAAGTCTAGATTGAGTGTGTTAAATGAAGTAACATACTTTTTTTTTTAAAGTAAAATTCAATTATTATTATTATTATTTTTGTTTTTGTTTTCTTTTCTTTTCTTTTCAGAGAATCTGAATGCTCTAAGGCAGGGGTGGCCAACTTTTTTGAGAAGAGTGCCACTATGTAGGTGAAAAAAGTTCGGCGTGCCACTTTCAATTTTTTCAACAAGCTGAAAATTTTTAAAAAGTTAAAAAAGATTATTTGCTCACTGACTCGGTGATTTTCTAGCACATTTTTAGCTAGTACAATTAACTAGTAAATTTTTTCACGTCAGTCTGAGGGGTGAAAATGATAAAACAAGTGAAAAAAATCCGAGTATAAGAGATAGCGTTAAAAAAAACTTTTATACGTTCAGTCAGTATAGGGTTGTGCTTAAAATATAAGCAAATAACAACAAAAAAAAAATAATAATAATAATTCTAAAAATCAAACGGTCAGTACTTAATATGGCTTATGGATGGGGCCCTCTTTTACCCCGTCGTTAATTTTGAATTAGTTCTTGAAAAAGCTAACACATATCAGGGTTTTAAGTGCTATCAGTTAGCATTCAATACTATTATAATTCTTTTTATATTCATTAAAAAATATATTTGTTCACAAACATTTTTTGAACAAAATTTACGACAGCACCAGACAGCTAAAGCTTGTAAATAAAAAAAAAGTTGTTGGTACAAATTTGCAAAATTCAATGTAATTTGGATGACTGGCAGTGGAAGTAGGCTTTTATACTTGATTTCCAACGCTATAAGACGCAACATGTCGGCAATTTTAGTTTGGATTTTAGGTACACAACAAGTAATGTCTTGCAAAGAAATAGACGAAGAATTTGAAAACATCAGTAATTTTTTGTCACCTGAAAACTCATCAAACCTATAAATTACTGAATGCATACTTCAAAACAGATGTAAATTTTTTACTATCAATCCTGAGGACATTATTAACTTTGGGTAGCTACTTCCAGTATTGATGTGAAATGTGTTAATCTTTTTTCTCCAAAGTCAAGAGAAAGAAATTGTTTGTAAGTTTTATTGTAAAGGAATGTGTATGATCTATATGGGTTTAGGAAACAATTTTTGTCCTAAAATCTTAAATTTGAATTATTTAGGCGCCAGACAATAAAGTATGAAATAGCTGAATTTAATTGCTAATCTTCATTCGTAAATAACATTCCCTTACTCCTTCAAGATATTTTAAAACACATTCCCTCAAATTCTAAAACAGCATGAGTATTTTTCATTTATATAGCAATCGCACATTTCAATGAAGGAGTAACTTGTCAGCCTTTTCACCTTTTTACTTCCTTTTACGTAGTAAAGGAAGTATTGTGATCGCGAAAAAAAAAAAATCACTCAAATTTGAGTCTAAATTTTGATTTTGCTTACCCCCTAATGAATGTTCAGTAGTTTTTTCGACCTGTCAGCACTTGCGTATGTACCTACCAACATATAAGTCATCTCACTACAACCAATTAGATTTCGCGCTTACGTGCACCACTGACGTCATGCGCAGATGTTTTTTTTTCTGAATAGCATTTGCGCACCGGTTAAAATAATTCATAAAAAATATATAACTGTGTCAAAAAATAAAAAAAATGGTCAATTCCTATGTTTTGAAGCATGTTCTTTCAGAAAAAAACACTTTTGAAATTTCGGAAACTTCCCCATTGTGTTGGCAATGGGTATGTCAGCCTCCTGAAACATGTCAGCTCATGATTCTATTTTTCTGGGTAAAGAGTCTTAGTTTTTGGGATTATGTTCTCAATTTTTAAAAATTTTCTACAAGTCTTCGCGTGCCACTTCAGCTGCTCTGCCGTGCCACACTGTGGCACGCGTGCCGCGGGTTGGCCACCACTGCTCTAAGGTAAGTATAGAAGTAACAACTGATTAGCTTATCTCATTCTCTTTTTGACAGGAACTAAAAACATTTTTCTTAACCCTTCAACGTCAGGTGTGCCGAATTTGGCACATACCTCTAGAATCATTTTGCCTCAGTTGCTAAGTAATTTATTCCACAATAGAACATTGTGACGTTTTTGGCACATTCGTATCTGCCGGCAGCACTAAGTATTTAAAAAATAGGTAGGTGTGCTTCCTATGTTCTTCCTTGATTGAGATTTGGAAGGAAAAAAATGTTTACTTAGGTAAAAAAAATGTTGACCAGAAAGGGTTAATGAACTCTGGAGCCTTTTATACAGAAATAACAGAATCATACGCAGTCCTTAGTAGCAAGTATATAACGAGAGTGCAAGAGCTGGTTTCTTATTATTTTAGAAGCTAAGAGTATAAATTACTTGATAACCAAGTACTTGGCAATAGTCCCAGCAACTCTCACGCTTATCATTTTAATTGGATTATTTTCAAACGCCACTGCAAGCCGTGTTAAGTGGATCACTCAGACCTTCCCATTATCGGTACAATATTGAAAGGGGGGGGGGGGAGTTTTCACTACCCAGCATCCAAATTAATTGCTAGCGACCAACTCTTGTACTTTTGGAGCAGGGGTGAATTCATAAATTTTCCAGTGGTGGACGATTAAAATACTAATCAATAAAGCTATCGACACGAAACAAGTATATGTGTTTGTGTTGTTGTTTTTGAAACCACCTGGGTACCCGAGCCCGAGTAGACACATCTACCAGATTTAAGGCGGAATATGTACGGCTTCCGTTTTTACGCGCACTGTTACGGTGGAAGTCCGATTTAGCTCAACACACCTGCCATAAGACCCGTTTATATGGCAGGCAGCCATTCACAACACAGTCATTTACACAGAGAGAGGACAAGGATAGGAAAGAGTGAAAGTAAATCCATGCCTGAGCAGGGATTCGAACCTGGGGCCATTGCCATCGCGGTCACACTCCTCTGACCACTGGACAAGGTGGCCAGCATAAGTAGGGGAGAGTGGTAATGAATGGGCCACTTTTCGGTTTTGAATTTTTGTAATTTTTTCTAACACTTTGCTTTAACTCTAAATGGGTGTTTTAGTTACTTTACTTATCTGGCTTTCTAAAAAAGTCATAAAAGTTGGATTAGCACCTGTTTATAATGAATTATAATAGAAAATAAAAATTTTGAAATTTAGCCCATACAACTCCACCTATGGGGTTGAATGGGCCATCGAAGGTAATGAATGGGCCACTAAATGAATTCAATGAAAACATGTGGATTTGATCTTTTATTTGCTGAATATGACAAAATAAATGTGGCACTTGACATGATGATACAAAATCATACTGATTTAAAATTATATAAACATCAAAACTGATGCAATTAAAATAAAACCGATGCATACCAATTGTAGCAGAAAAATGACTAAATAATGAGATTGTAAGAAATAAATAGCATCAAATATATATAAAAAATAACAGATAATACACGCAATGATTTAACAAAATTTATATATTTCAAAAATAATATTAAAAATCACTTTCAAAAACTTGATCTTCATTTTCAAACTTGTCAAAATTCAAAAAATTTTTTTTTTAATTTACTAGACATCGGGAGTAAGAAATATCTAACTTAATTTACAAAAAAAAAAAAAAATGAAATTGTACTGTGAGGAATATAATATGAAGGAGAGAGGGTGGCTTTTTCAAGCCACGCACTGCGACCAGAGGTCTATTGTACTATAGGATATAGATCTGCAAATTATATTTAGAAGTTACTACAAACCTATTTTGACGACAGTAATCTTTATCTATGACAGTCAGTTGTGTTTCATATTAATGCGAAAATCCAAAGAAAAGGAAGAAAAACAATGTTTAGGTGGCCCATTCATTACCATGACATAGTGGCCCATTCAGCCCCACCTATACTTTTTGAATACATTTAGGTTTTTTGAGTATATTGAATTTAGATAACATCAAAATACATCTTAAGATTAGTTTATAGATATGGAAAGACTAGCTTATACATATGTATGCAGAGAAATACTTGGTACATTTTAGCTAGGAAATGTTTTACTAAAAAGGGAAAAACTTACTTTTCAGTCAGATTCTTGACCATGTCCCTCTAGTTTGAAAATGGCTCAGAGCAAACGAATGAAAATAGGATGAGTTTAGTAGAACATATAGCTACATCTATTGGTGGCATCAAAAAAAAATTCATGCAAATACTTTTTCACATTTTGTTAGTGGCTTATATTCATCACCATGGCCCATTCATTACCACTCTCCCCTATATGTTGAACCATTGGGTTATGTTGAACCATATGTTAAACAGCTGCTCATAATAAAAGGCTGGAGCAAGATATTGAATAACAGTAGTTTTTTTTTCCCTAAAAGCTGATAAACTTTCCTTCGGCGATATTATTTTTATCTTTCTTGCTCTTCCCAGGATGGCACCATAAGTCTACCTTTGAACGGATTCATCTAAAATTCAATTACTTCGCTCGTGTAATTTTACGCAAAATAGCTAAAATGTGAATTGATTGTTTATTTTAAGTCAAATTGAGGGGGGGGGTAATTGATGATGCCTTACTCACGTTGTTTGATGAAGGTTATTAAGGAATTTGTGGCACACCCCGCCTCCAAAATAACATGTTTCGGGAATAATTAGAATTTACCAATGGTATGAAAAAGGAAAATAAAATTTAACGCTTAAAGTGGAAGGGGAATGAGAAAGCCCTCTATTGTGTAGCTTCTGATGAATTATTTAACCAATATATTTTGTTTGTTTTAAATGCTTTAAATTGTTCAAAAATAAGAATCAAAGAAGCTTTTCCTCTAAGAAAAATGTATTTGATCTTTGTTGTATACAGAAAAAGCATCTCTGCACCACACTAGAAATTTTATTTCTTCAAAAAGAAAAAAAGAAAAAAAATTCGTCGTCTGATCCGCTTTCAAAGTAAATATTTTCAAAAGGCAACACGAAAGTTTTGCTTCAATATCATCTTAAAGTTTACTTTTTCAGAAAAAAAAAGGAAAATAAAAAATGGAACTACACATCTACGTTATTGTTTGTTTCTGTTGCCAAAATATATTCTTTCTGAATAAAAATGTTTTATTTATTAGGATGTATTGGCCTAGGGAAATATAAAACTGGATTGCTTCCTGCAGAGAAGACCACTGAAAGAGCTTTAGGTTAGAAGCAAGAAAGCGCAATTTTTTTATTGCATACTAGACATTTCTTTTCACAGAATTATGTTTTTTTATGAATATTTTGTGCAATTTGATTCGTTCCTTTAAGCACAACAACAAATCTATTCGTTATATGCAAATATATCTTTCTGATGAAAATAAAATGATTTGTATTTAGGTTAATCATTGAATGTAGAAAAACAAAACTCAAACAAAACTGAAAGCTTATGTATAGTGCTGATGATTATACTAATATTCGAACAAAAATAATTAATTTCATATTATCAGTTCATTTAAATTTTTTTGACTTAGTCATGCTGAGAAATACTTTTTTTCAGACACTATGCTAGAAACCACAAAACAAATGATATTTTCAAGAAATTATATCTTCTACCAAATTTAGAGTAATAGCAAACAATAAATATAAATAAAGTTATATAGGTTGATGATATAATTATGGGAGAAGTTCACAACGGCGAAACATTATTGGTATTTGGATACTGTATGGATGTCACATTCCCCAGATTATAATTACGGTAAAAAAACTGGTATAGTAAGTAACAAAGTAAAAAACTAGGGTGTTTAATATGGATTTGTTTTCAGTGATACCTTTCAAGATATTCAACTTAATAGAAAATGGGAATACGTGATTTATCCATTTAATAAGAAGTTTAAGTAAACTAAATACATACTTTTAAGTTGTAAACATGTTTTTCATAAATAAAGATCGTTTAAGTATTTAATGAATTCAACTGTAAAATGTCAGAAAAAATGTAACTTACTGAAAAATTAAATTTTTTTTTCTCTAAACTCACCCTGAATGTGGTCCTCTTTGGTCATGCTCCTAGATTAGATGGTAAAGAAGATGGTTTTGTTAACTGTGGATGGCCATGCATGCATTCTTTGGTGAATTAAGCAGCCAAATACACCGGCCCGATACTCGCCACGTGAGGATCGATGACACGCGCTGTGTACTCCGTCGCTTAGCAACGTCTCAGAAAGCAACACGCAATTTCTTTCGTCGGGATATTTTTGAGACCAGCGCCTTCGTATATACGACAATAAAACGTGCTCCAAATTAAGATCAGTCACATTTTTTCGTCTTCCGTAGAAAAAGAAAAAGAACAGCAACTAGGAAATGGGTAATTCTATCGTCACGTTTAGGAAAAAATGGACTAAATTTTTTCTGCCCTCCTGTGAGGGAAAAATAAAACTAATAAAATATATACATGCAAATTATTTAGGGGTAAAAGTTGAAAATTTAATGATATAATGAAAGTACTTCAAGCGTGTGATTTGTCAAGTAAAAATCCCTCCCCCCCCCATATCTCTTTTATTATTTTTTTTTAAATGAAGTTTACCAGTCTCGAGAGCAGGACACACTTTAGGACATCAATCTTAGAGTTCCCAATTCAAGAAAAATAGCCTCCGAATCTATTGTCATTTTTTGAAAAAAAAATCTTTGTTTTCCTACTTTTTAAACAAACATTGAAAACAAAGAAAGCGTATGCCATTTTCCGTGCCACACATACATTACTTGAATTTAAATATGACACCATACAGATGGTGGAAACTGGGAGTCAAAATTCTAGTGGCAATGGCATTCCGCCGATAGTGGTGCCACATGAAAGAATGGGTGCCGGTCTCGGGAAATGCACTAGGTCTGCAAATGGTTGGTATCCAAACGCAGCCCAGTTTGAAAAAAAAAAAAAAAAAAAAAAAAAAAAAAACAAGTTTTTGTGCTTGAAGATTCGCAAAGCAAAAAACTATAAATACTATATTTACAAATTGTTGTGGAGTGTCTTAACGGTTTTTCGGCCCTCTCACAAAGAATATGGCGATTGCGTCTTTCGATAATAGGGAATATTAATTTTCTCCCTTTTCTAAGGAGTTGAAAGCGCGAAAAGGTAGAGTTTTTTAAGCTATTGTACAGTAAGCCTCCAAGGAGGAAAACAACGAGCCGTACTGATGGCTCATGCAGCTTATTTCAAAAGCTTTACTCGCACTTATTTAGTTTATCTATGAGTTTCAAAGACATACAGTGAACTCTCACTTATACACCGGCGTAAGGGACCAACAGAAAAAGTCGCGTAAGTGAGAGAGACGCATAAGTGAACAATCCTATTTAAAGGACTAAAACGCAACATAGTTTCTAATGAGAAAATGAATAAGAATGTTTCTATAGAAAGGGAGCATATTACTAAGGTTTGTCAATTACTATACCGTCGTAACTACAATGATAAAAAGAAAACAAAAATTATAGCATACTAGCTGCGTGGCCCAGCGTTGCACGGGCTGTAATGTAGTGAAGGCAGTTTGAGAAAACTACTCGCCGCCAAGGCGGCTCGCCTTTAAAGTAGCGAGGAAAGTTTCAACAAACTACTCGCCACCAAGGCGGCTCGCCTTTAAAGTAATGAGGAAAGTTTAAACAGTCTACTCGCCGTCAAGGCGGCTCGCCTTTACAGTCGCGAGAAAAGTTTCAATAAACTACTCGCCGCCAAGGCGGCTCGCCTTTAAAGTACCAAGGAAAAGTTTAACAAACTACTCCCCGCTAAAGCGGCTCGCTAAAAAGCTTTCCTGCATCAAAGAATCAATCGAATTATTTGCACATGCTTCCTCAAAAATAAAGACGGTGTCAAGCAGCGCATACTTAGCACTCTCCCTAAATAACAAATAAAATTCCTTTCCAAAAACAATTATTTCCAAACCGCTTTCTTCCTGTGAAATTAATTGCAAAATTCTAAACGAAAAAGTTCTTTTAATATTTGGATCGCAGCCAAAAAAAAGTCCCTTCCAAAAACAGCAGTTGCAATTTTATTTAAAAACACATTTTCAAAATGGTTTAACACAGTTTTCATGTTCTTTAACACGGAATCATTCCGTGTTAAAGAACATGAAAATTGTGTTAAAAAACAGGATTTCAAACGCTTTTCCATTGCCCAACATTGTTGGTCATGTGGCCATATTTTTGATTTTTCCTCTGCAAAAATTATCCTTAGTTGTTCTTCGATTTTTGATTTAGATTTTTGGGAATCCTATTATATCTGGAAAAATTCAGATTTAGTTGTCAATGATCTGTCTAGCACCACTCCTTTCCCGAACATTTGGAAATCTCTTATTTAAAAACTTTTTCGTCTGTGACGTAATTTTTTGTTGCGCAGTTGTCGTGTCCAACCCTTGACGTAATAGTTTCTGCGTACCTACTCTTCCTGTTCTGTTTATTTACCCTCACGTTTCTCGCATTCCTGGTTCACTTGACTGGTGTCAGTGAACCATCATCTTTTTGCACTGATGATGGGGCTTCATTCATAATAGCCCCGAAATAGCTATCTGCTAGAGTTCTCTAACTCTATTTTAACCTTTTATTTGTACTTGTAGACACGTTCTCTTGTATTTTTAACTTCAACTACTAATTTATTTTAAAGAGGATGCTTGATAAGTGTATCATTCAACTATCGTTTTGAAAACGTAATTTTTGAGTATTTTGGGTGATATTACAGAAAAGAGGCTTGGGGCCCTTTCCCGGAAAAGTTCGGAAATTGAAGTCTTACAAACACGATTGTTGACCATATTTAGTATTAGTAACGTTAGGGGCTCATCAATTTTGAACATTTGAAGCTCGAAAAAGGCAGTCTTAAACGATTTCAAGTTGTTGGAAGCAAAGGCAGATACAGTTTATAGTTTTTTTTTTTGGGGGGGGGAGGGGCAGATAGGGGGTCTGAGGGATTCACAAGTGGAAAATTTTCGAAATTGCAGTTTTGAAAACGCAGTTTTAGAGTTTTCGAGCATGTTAGGCAGAAGAAAAGTACGAGGGGCTCTGTGACAATTTTTAGAAATTGTAGTCTTACAAACGGGTTTATAGTTCCTATTTATAGTTAGGGAAACTAACCGGGGTCTGGTAATGTCCCCAATCAGTTTTTTTTTAATATATCGAAATCTATCCACTACCCTTCCCCCCCGGTCTTTACAATTTTTCACAATTGAATATTCAAAAACGCAACAGTGAACCATTTTGGATGATACCTGCGGGGGGATTTAAACTCTCTCCCTTTGAGATTTTTCGAAATAAAAGTCCCATGTGTGTGTGTGTGAACGAAGTTCTTATAAATAACTATACCTTCTATGGTATGATGAGAATGAGTTCAAAAGCTCTCCCTTTTATTATTATTTTTTTGAAATTGTAGTTTTGATGCTATCAGCGAAAGGAGGTTGGGAGTCTTACTTTGAATCCTAAACACTTAAGTTAAGATCACACTTGGTAACATTAAGGGCACTGCAATTTCTTCAAACTCAAAGCTCCAAAAATGCAACATTAAACGATTTTCAATTGTTTTACGTGTTTGGTGGATCTGCACAGAAAATTTTGAGCAATTGAAACCCAAGAAGCGAAATTCAAGATGCTCCTTACAGGGCCAGATTAAGGTATGGGCACATATAGGGCCCAGGCCTAGGGCACGAAATCTGAAGACAAAGAGCAAAGAAAATTGAGCAATTTCAATTTCACTATAGTAAGATGTAAGTATCAAATTTAAAATTAAAAAATAAATAACTAAAAAATAAAAATATTCCCTTAATTTTTAAATCCCAAAATCCAAACATGTTATTTATTACCTCAGATTAAATGCGGGGCGGGGGGGGGGCACCAAATCAATTTCGTGCCCAGTGCCTTCAGAAGTTACAGTTGGGCCCTTGCTCCGTAATGATTTTGGTGGGTCTTCGGAAAAATAACATTTTGAGCATATTCTTATTTTTAGATGAACTAAAAAAAGGGGGGAGTGTGAAAGAATTAACGGGCGGGGAAGGGCACAAAGTTAGATGACTAATGTAAAGAGTTCTTTTCAATAGACATTAAGATATTCCCCTAACATTTTTTCCCTTAATATCACTTAGTTTTCCTAAGACGAATTCTTTTCTTCTTTTCAATAATAAAGAATATTTAGAAAAAAAAAATCAACTCAGCATTCTGGGTGAGGCACGTTCCCTGTGGGCCCCCCTCTGGTTGCGCTACTGCTGTACGCCAAAAAATAGCCTAACCCTTTCAAAATGAGAAAATACTCTTTCTTTTCTTTTCTATTTTTAACAATTTAACTGCATACTCAAGCCGCTTCACGCCTGTTAGAGAGTTTATTTATTCATCTATGAACAATTCTGCAGTAGCTAATATTATTGTTTTCTTTTTTCGTCTTTCCAGAGGTTGCCATGCAACAACGAAGGCAATTTAGCGTGAAACATTTATTGAGCCCTGTGAATAACCTGATGTCCTTCTTTGTTCTCCCTTTCGGTGGCGAATTCTAAAGAATACCCGAAATTTGGGGTAAAAATGAAAGTCTTTCACTATTTTCCATTGAGCGCGTTATGAGGCAAAAGAAAATCGTCATTCGAGTTTCTTGGTGGGGGACATAAACAAGTGGCCATGCAAGTATCCCCCCCCCCTTGCTTGATCCTCACCAGTACCAGGGGTCTGACTAAATCAAACGGCACTTATTAATTCTGCAAGGAAAAGTGCACAATATATAGAAGTAGCTGTAGAATAACTCTGACTTTAAAAAGAAGTCAAAGAGTAGATAAATTAGAGTTGTGGGTACAAAAAAGGAAAAAAAAAATTCCATTTTGACAAACACAGATTGACCATCAATCATTTGTAACCTCATCTTATACTAACGGATTTGAATGTTTTCTCACTGTACTGTCCTTCTCTGTCTCACACACTTGTTCATATTATAATTTTTTAACATTATTTTAGTTTGTTGAAATTTTATTGTTGTTGTTTTTATTATGGCTATGTTTATTATTATTATTATTATTATTATTATTATTATTATTATTATTATTATTATTATTATTATTATTATTATTATTATTATTATTATTATTATTATTATTATTATTATTATTATTATTATTATTATTGAAATTTTGTCTGTACATAGAAGTTTTTTTCCCTCAATAGTTTCGATGATTATTCCTAACATTTGAAAGTGTATTAATTCATTATATCGTCATAAACTTAAATAAAAAGAGCCTATGTCACGAGCATACACGGATTCACACTTGCTCATATGCATTTATGTGCGTGTATAAATATGTATATACACACGCATGTAATGATGTAGGGAGCCCAAACATCCCCAACTAATGGTAGTTTGTATACCAAAGGTATAAATGTTCTGCAATAAGTATGACCTTCATTTGAGTATGCAAAGAAACTATCTCTAACTATCTTTTCAAGCTATTTATTTTCCTTATCAGGTTTGATAGATATTAAAAAAAAAATGAACATTAACAATTTTCAGTTTGTAAAAAGATGTTTCTAACACCGTCTACTGGATGCTCCTTATATCGACTATACAAGAATTGATAAAAAACCAAAGAAATAATTTCAGCGCAAATATTATTTTATTTTCACACTAATTTTGCTCATGTTTCGTGACCCATGTAGTGGAATTTATACTGATACCCAGCTTAAATTTTACAATATATAATACCTTTTTCTCTTTTGTAACATTTTTCACGACGCCCCCCCCCCCCACAATAAAATTTTTTCTTATATTTTATCCAAATTTCAGCATGTTTTGTCACATGAATAAAATCCTTCAGAAATGTCACATTCTGCAACGTCATCATAATTGCTACTATCGCTGTCATCCCTTCACACGTATGCTGTAGTTCTTCGACATCAGTCGAATGAGTTGAATCAGGAGAAGGCATTCTCTTTCTCTTGAGTTCCGTTTCTTTGTAGGTTGATACGCTTGCGGTTTGTCAAATAGGAGCTGTCATTTACTGTTTTTTTTCTCTTTATAGACTCTTCAAGAGCTTTTTTATAGAACTGGTGACAATAGCTTGATATTCAGTCCAGGAATTTGGTTTAGAGAGTAATAAAAGTTTTTTTATTTGTTGAATGTCCATTGAAAATACAAGTTTTAGAATATAACGAAGTCATAAAGGACCACTGAAAAAGTTCGTTGTATAAAAACTGTGCTGAATAGAAAATAGTAAATTTGCTGTACGTAAGTTTTAGTAGGTTCAATAATTGTAAGTTGGACATTAAGTTGAATGCTCTTTAACTGTGGTAAATTTAAATGTACACTAGCACGTACTATACGGTACATATTTTGAAGCTATACATTAAATACAATGAATAAAGCTAATTAAATGAATTTATTAGTTCATTAAATATTAAATCTCAACTTGACAGTGCAACACGTAATTGCAATACAATATTGCGAATAAACTCTTACATGATAGGGGAGACCGATTATAGTTGTTACACATTTTTCATTTCGTTTGTTGCTAATGCTACGCAGTATCAAAATAAAATTTCATGTTATTCTACTAAGGTATTCAAATAAGGCCATCTATCAGGTGACTTCTCTATCTCTACTAATAATAAAGCTGAAGGTGGTTCTGTCTGTCCTTCTTTCTTTCTGTCTGTCTGTCTGTCTGTTACGCGCGTAGCGCCAAAACCGTTCGGTCGATTTTCATGCCACTTGGCACAAAATTAGTTTGTAGCATGTAGTTTTGCACCTCGAAGCGATTTTTCGAAAATTCCATTTCGTTCTTTTTCTATTCGAATTCTTAGCGGAAATTCGATAAAATAGGGAAGAAATATTTCACACACATTTTCAAGTCTTATGTCATTCGAAAGCTTGAAATTTTCTGCACAAAACGAAGTTTTTTCGAAGTTTCTACGATCATCAGGAGAGCTGTAATAATTGTTTTTAGAATTCAAGGCTTACCTTCAGTAAAGCAAGCCAAACGATTCTAAAATGGTTCAGCTCGATAATAAAATTTGTTTTAAAAGAAAGATGAAAATAATTATTTCATCAACGGAAATCAACTTTTCATGTTGTTACCATGGTTACGTTTTTATTTCGTTCTTTTTCCCTTAATAATTTTAAAAATGTATTTGTTTTTGTAACAATCCGAACTCCAAGCCTTAAGATGGCACCTGTCAATCAAATGAGAAATCGAGTCCTTTCCTTAAAATACAGGATACCATTCTAAATTTATCGTCTGCAAAACATATTTTACTTCATTATTAATTTATTTCAATATAAATTGCAGCAAATGGCTTGAGTGAACGAATTTAGCTTTTAATTTATCGTTTGCTGGTTGATCTTTGTCGATGTTTATTGTTTTTATTATCATTGTGAAGAATAATGCACGAAATTTCTATGACTAATACTTAAAATTTTTAGGATCAGTTGAGTTTAAAAGAAAAAATTGCTCCAAATATACTTTTGCAATGTGATTATTTATTGTTGGACTGTGATTTGCAGCAATAATTGCATTTAATAAATAATGAAAGACAATATTAAAAATTAATTTTTTGGCGACTTTTTAACAATTTGGCATTCATTTCTATTTCAGTATATTTACTTCAATCTTATTGCGATATTGCAACGTTCTTTCTAAAGTATGTCATTTCGGAAAATGTATTATTTTGTTTTTGAAGTTAGGAAAGAAAACTTTCTTCTTCTTTTAAACTTTGGTAAGATTTTAGTTGGTTTCTGTGAGCAACAAAATTTTTCTTATTTTTTCTTTTGGCTTATTTTTGTGCACCTATCTTTGGGGTTGCATTCAAATGTCCCCAAGGGGGTGATTTACCCCTTTTATGGGGTAATCAGTGCTTTCAATGCAGACCAAAGTGATATGAATTGGCGCGACCACTTGGCGATATCTCGCCAAGCTTTTGGTCACCAAGTGTTTGACGAAAAAAAATTTAGCGAAAAAAAATTTTTTTTAGGTTCAATTTGGCGCTATTGGCGATATTTTGCGAAAAATCTACTGAATGATGTTAAAATCGGCGATATTTAGGAGATTAATCATTGTAAAACATTTTTTTGCATTGTTTCGTGGCAAACTAGGGATGCAAATGTTTGAATTGTTATCTTGCTCACTTCAAGCACTATTTTAGCACTTAAGGCATCTACTAAGAAATTTACACGTAAAAGGAAGTAGTGTAGGGTCTATACCAAATTTTTATATCATACTTTGAAGGAATTATAGTTGAATTATAACTAAAATAGAGTATTTTTTCTGCTATATCATTTTTTTACAAATGAACTTTTAATTTTATACCACGGGCAAAGCCGTGCGGGTACCGCTAGTTTAAAATATAGAAATAATTAATTCTATGAAAATTTAATTTTCAGTAATGTTTTTCAGCAGCTACACTGTAAAAAATCGATAATGTTTTTACAGTATAATACAGCTAATTTTATAGTAATAAACTGTAAAAATTGCTAATTTTACAGTAATAAACTGAAATTATTAATTTTACAGTGATAAACTGTAACATTGTTAATTTTACAGTAATAAACTGTAAATTGCTAATTTTATAGTAATAAAATATAAAATTGGTAACTTTGCAGTTTATTACTGTTCATTTTACAGTTTTAAACTGGAATCTCTGCTGCCAGAATTATGCTGTTGTTTTTACAGTATAATACAGCTAATTTTGTGGTAATAAACTGAAATTGCTGCTTTACAGTAATAAACTGTAAAATTGCTAATTTCACAGTTTATTATCGTGAATTTCGCAGTTTTGAACTGGAACCTCTGCTGCCAGTATTATACTGTAAAAAGCAACAGTTTATTTTTGCAGTGTATAACAAAAAGAGGCAGGCGAGTTATTCTTATTAGGAGCATGGGTCTCTAATGAGGCCAACTCTTAGTAAACACTAAAAGAGTAGTATCAAATTGAAAAATTTCGAAAAATTGTTCATTTTCAGTATAGAAAGATATCAAGCCACCATTGATTTCCTCAAAAATATTATAAAAAAATTCATATTTACTTCCATGGAACGGAAAAAGATCAATCGTAACGTTCGGTACCCTAATAAGTCGTTGTTTTCTGTTTTTATTTTATTTTATTTTATCTGTTTAGAGTCTTTTCTGTGCATAATTCGAGCACATTGTGCAGCATATACAGCACAAGATATCCTCTACCCGATCTTCCGATGTCTTAGTAGAGACAGCCATAGCCTTATCGAGCTACAATTTATTTTTCTAGGTTATCAAACCACAGTGAAAAAAATGACGGTACACAACGACATTTTCCTTTTTGAATTGGTCGACTATACAAATTAGGCTTCAATAATAATAAACAACTTTTTAAAAACTTGTTATTACAGTGTACCACAAGGAAGAAGCAAAACTTACTATAAAATAAGATGAGGTAGTCTTGACGAGTAGTACGTTCAATCTTTTGTGCGTGCACTTTTGCCTGTTAATTCCAAACTGCTTATTGATAATAATTTGTCATCAGTTAGGCTTTCTGATGTCGATGAAATCATTATCTAGCAAATGTTTGTTATATTACGTCAAAACGGTGGGAAAGAGTGACTTATTGATTATTTGGCGCACCCACTTAACTACTTTCCTATAAACTAAAGATTTAAACACCTTTATTTACTTAATTATTTTCGCATAAAAATCTTTACAAGTTTGTTAGTTTTAGTTAAAAATTTAATATTGCGAGTATAAATGCCTAGGTTTCCTAATTATGTTTATTTAACATCAAAGTAAAGAAGAAAAAAAAAGCTCAGTCATTACCTCCCTTACTCATAATAAGTTACGTTTGTGCATTTTACGTTGTGCAATTATTGTGCATTTTAATTCTTTTCTGCTTGTAATACGTGAACCTTTGCTTAAAATATGTGAAATTTTAATGAAAGTAGCCAGGTTTTATGTTTTGTCAGGTGAAGTACCTTAAAATGTTACTATCCAGTGCTAAAGTTATAAACATGTAAATAGTACATATAGACTGCGGATAAAATGATACTTGGAGTATTATTTCCAATATTTAAGGTGCTTGATTTTTCGGAAGTTATTTTTTTTTAAACTATGAATTTTTGTTCCATACGTTTAATAACTAACTTGAGCAACTAACTTGAAACAAAAGTTGATAAGTATTTATAAAACTCTTCAATGTATTAGCATTTTTATCATTTTGTTTTCGATTGTGAATTTAATGAAGTATTAATTTATCAAATGATTCATAAACCTAAATCATTTAAAAGTGAGAAGAAAAAATTGCATTCATGAAATGTGTTGAAATTATAAATTTGACACTGAACATCTCTAAAAATTCAAGATATTTTGTGACGTTTTGCAGGTTAAAAAAAAATACACATCTTTCATTTCTAAAACCCCTTTGTGAAACGATAAAAAATTTAAATGTTTGCAGGGAAAAAACATCTTTCTAGAGAATTGTCCATATATATGTGCGTATTAATGTATATACATAGGTATTCGTGTACATGTAAATCTTTCCTCGACATTTGTTAGACTGGTTAAGTTGTCAAGCTGTCAAAGGTTTTAATTTATTATACAGCTGTTGCTTCGCTTACATAGAAGTGAAGTAAATAGATGTTGATTGATAGAAAGCAGTGAATCTGTCAAATGCACTTAATTCCCTAAAAAAGAGATTTATTACTTTCTCTCGCTCCCTATCTCTGTAGCTCTCTTTTTTCAATTCCGGTCTTTTAAGGGAAAGGGGACTTGCGTGTCAATTGATTGTTCAGCTAATGTAGTAATTCATAACATATTCAAAAGCGGCATATGATTATATTGTTCAATTACTTAAAGACGGAGGACGATTAATTCAATGATAGAGTTAACGGTTGTTGGAACAGCTTAAAAAAATGGGAAAAAGAGCCCATAAATAAAATTTTAATGCATTGTAAAATATGAACTGTTGTTTTTACAGTATAATACTGGCAGCCAAGGTTCCAATTTAAAACTGTAAAATGCACAGTCATAAACTGTAAAACTAGCAATTTTACAGCTTATTGCCGTAAAATTTAGCTGTGTTATACTGTAAAAACAACAGTATAATACTGTTAACAGAGGTTCCAGTTTAAATCTGTTAAATGCACTTTAATAAACTGTCAAGTTAGCAATTTTACAGTTTATTACTGTAAAATTAGAGGTTTTATAGTTTATTACTGTAAAATTAGAGGTTTTATAGTTTAGTACTGTAAAAGTAGGAACTTTACTATTTATTACTGTGAAATTAGCAATTTTTTATGGTTTGTTACTATAAAATTAGCTGTATTATACTGTAAAAACAACATTCATTTTTTACATAGTGGTAATGTCTTTTCAAACTAGTCATAATTCTGTAAAGATTTTGTAAAGCTTCTGTAAAGCTTTTGTGTCATTAAAAAGGTGTCAGTTTGTAGCCGAGTTTTCAAATCAAACAAAACAATACAATCTTGCCTATGTTGAGCATATCTTTTGATAAGAAGTAAAACTACTTATCTATATGCAGAAAGATAAATAAAGCCGAAGCATAAAACTTTTTTTTGGTTAGAAATGCTTTTTAATTAAAATGCCCCTCCCCTCATTTTAGAAATGATTTTTTTCTCTCCTTTTTCTTTCATTTGGCCAATTTCATTTTAAATAAATCAGAACAGAAGTATTCCTTTTACATTTTACAAAACCTTTTGAGCTTCCAGTTTTATTCAAGGAACTTCTTGACAGAAGAGCAGAAAAAATTGGATATCGAAATTTTTTTTTAGTGAAACTTCTAAAATTATTATTGCATCTTCATTTTATCACAAATGCTCACATCTTTATAAGCTAATGGATGATAAACCGCGAGCGGCTTTTTTTTCTAAAGTATATACAGGGTGTCCACTCCAATCGTGGACCAATAGCTAATTTCTAAACCGTTAGAGATAAGCAAATAGTTTATTTAGGAAAAAATCTCAAAATTTTGAAATGAATTTTGGGTCTATTCAATGTTTTTCAAAAAATCAAATTTTGAAAGAGTTACGAAATTTAAATTTTTATACAGCCCCCCAGTCCTATCAATCATATTTAGTAAAACATTTTTGACACTGTAACATTTAAAACTAAAAAAAAATCACTCTTCTACCACAAAAATTGACCGAGTTATGACGTTTTGAAAAATCAAGATTTAGCATTATTTCATGACGTCATCGAGAGATCGCCTTCGGGACCGTATGCGAAATCCTTCAAAATCTTGATTTTTCAAAACGTCATAACTCGGTCAATTTTTGTGGTAGAAGAGTGATTTTTTTTTAGTTTTAAACGTTACAGTGTCAAGAATGTTTTACTAAATATGATTGATAGGACTGGGGGGCTGTATAAAAATTTAAATTTCGTAACTCTTTCAAAATTTGATTTTTTGAAAAACATTGAATAGATCCAAAATTCCTTACAAAATTTTGAGATTTTTTCCTAAATAAACTATATGCTTATCTCTAACGGTTTAGAAATTAGCTATTGGTCCACGATTGGAGTGGACACCCTGTATATTTAATAATAAGTAAAAGCAACGACATTTTCAATTTTTGAAAATAAATGAAATTCATTACTGTCTTGTTCCCCTCTCCCTCAAAGTATTTTTGCGTCAGGAATAATATTATTTTATCCATAAAATATATATTTGTACAACATTTTACAAGCAAACAGTCGAATTTTCAATCTTTTACAAAAACTAAAATTTTACTGATATTTTTATGCTTTGATTAGGCAATTAGAGATCATTAGTGGAACCCCTGTCAAAAATCCAGGGAACCAAAGTGTTTCGTGGATTAAACATCTTTGAATTAGAACATGCGACAACATCTTTGTTTTCTTGCACAGTATATCCTTTATAAACCACATATTGGTTTTTTACATAAAAGCTAATATTTAGAAAAGTGCCAATTTGAGTCCCAAGTGAATTTTCACTAGTATTTCAATAACTAGTTTAAAAAATATTTTTCCCCAGAAAGAAGATAAGTTTTGCTTTCATTTCATTTAATAACATCAGAAAAAAAAATTTTTTTTCTTCAGAAAATATTGTTTTTATACATCAAAAATCAGATCGGTAACGTGTCCCAAGTAGTAAAGCTTAGCATGCAAACAGGTCATGCGCACTTTCTAACTTCCCACAAAAACGCTCTTGCACAAAAAACGATTCTATTTTTACCCCTTTGTTTATATTTTACTTCATTTTTGTTTTAATCGATTCCTGATTTTCTAGCCGATGCGAAATAAGCGTGTCCCTAGTTCCGCCGTCAGAGCGGTAACAATAACTTCCGATCTATGTTTAGGCTCCCAAAATCATTTCCTGCACCTATACCACGTGATGCTGAGTACCTGGTGGGATGTTTTAGCGCATCGTAATTAAAAATTTGCATTTCTGCATCTAAAAATGCAGGTAAGATTTTTTAAAGTGATTTTATAAAATGTGTGTCATTTAAGTCATCAGATCGGTAACACGCGCTATAATGCGCAGTTTTTATTATTTAAAAAATTATTTTGTATATAAGTATAGTCCTTTATTACAAGTGAAAAAAACCACGTGTTTGATTTTGGTTTAGCGCGATCGACTCAGAAATAATAAAAAAAAAAAACTTTGTCAGTTTGTCAGATCGGTAACAGTCAGAGCGGTAACATTGAAAAACAGCGAATATTTTACCGAACTAACTCACACGTTTCAGAATTATTAAAAAGCAAAAATCGTAGGTTTTAGCCATATATATTGAATATTTTTGTTCTTAAAAAATGAAAAGCAATTAGTTTTAGTACAATTGCTTCATTTGTGGTTTGTATGACCTGACAATAGAAGTTAGTAAAATAAGAAAAATTGACACTGTAGAAATTAAGTTAATTAATTATTATTATTTTATTTATTTATTTATTTTTTTTTGGTGCTCCAATTTTTCATAACTTCGCTAAATAACTAGATAATAACTAGCATGCTAAATTTGAATTTCTGATCAGGAAATTAAATTTCCTGCAACTAATTAAAGAAAAGCAAGCAGCAGAGTTGTGTATTGAAAAAGTTGAAGTTGTGTGTTGTTTCAAAACAAAATAAAATGTTTTATGAGCTTGGATTTGGTAATCTTATAATTTAATTTGCCTAAAAACCTTATCGCTCATTTTTATTTCCAAGAAAAGCTTTTTTATAATGTAATTTGATTTTTTAGCTAATATATATATTTTAATATAATTATCTTAATTCTATGTTAAAAATGCAAGGAAATGATATCATTTTTAGAGATGTTAACGAAGACTTAAAGCATAAACTCAAATCTGTAGCTCATATTAACATCAGATCTGTAACACTCATCAGATCTGTAACGGCTTAAAAGTGAGCAATCTAAGGAGGGGGTAAATAACTCCCTTGACCTCCCTCCTTTTATTTTCTTGTATTTAGACCCAATTTAGACTTAGAATCCAATATTAATTTTTTTCTGCGAAAAAATTTTTTTATCAGAAAACTCCAACTTCAAATTGGCACTTTTCTAAATATTGGCTCATAAGCCAATTTTGCTTTATTTGAAAATGTACAGACATGAAAAACGTTTTCAAGTAACATAGCTATTCATTATAAAATATTAAGGACTATGATTTCTCTCCATATTTAACATTTGTAGTTTCAGAAGAAATATTTTTTATGAAATTAATTCCTTCCAAACTTGATATAGTTTTAAAATATTTTTTCTGTCTCGGAGCACATTGAAATCTGCTACATCGCTCATCTCAAAAAGTTTTCCGAATGATCCACTTGATTTCTTTTTAATAGAAAGAAGTCAATACTTTCTTAATATCAGACGATACCGTTCGAGTTCGACCTTCTGTCTATTCTATGCTTTTCCATCCATTTTTTTAAACATGACATTGAATAAGAATATCATATTACGAAAAAGAAAAAAAAATCTTTTTCGATCAAATCCTGTTATAATCTTTCTTTCAAAACATTTTATATTAGTTTCAATTTTTTACTTGTATGATTCCCCCCCCCCCCACACCCCTTTCTCTTCTACATGAGCAGCTACAGTTCTTTCAGTAAGCGCTTGAAATACGACTCCCATTTTACGTAGAGCTTCATTTAATCCAATTTAATCTATATGTACACAAAAAGCAAACCGTAACTTTTCACTCCACTGCATGTGAGGCAGCGGGAAGCACTGGGATGTAAATGGACCCTCTTGAATTTTAAGTAAAACTCGGGCAGAGTTCAAGCCCTTCGTAAACTTTTCTTGAAACTTAAAAAAAAAAAAGGCAGGAAACTGCAAAAAATGAACTGTTGTTTTTACAGTATAATAGTGGTATCCGAGGTTCCAATTTAAAACTGTAAAATTCACAGTAATAAGCTGTAAAACTAGCAATTTTACAGTTTCTTACTGTAAAGTTAACATTTTAACAGTTTAGTGCCGTAAAATTTAGCTGTATTATACTATAAAAACAACAGTATAATATTGGCAGCAGAGGTTCCAGTTTAAAACTAAAATGCACGGTGATAATCTGCAAAATTAACACTTTTAAAGTTTATTGCTGTACACTTAGCAATTTTTACAGTTTATTATTATAAAATTAGCTCTATTATACTGTAAAAACAACATTCACTTTTTACAGTGCTGTATAGCAGCATCTACGAGGACCACTGGATCCATCTCTAGTTATAAAATAAGATGGCACTCTATTTTTGGCACTTACGTCCCTTAGCTTTTATTGTTTCAAAAAGGAAGCAGTAGATTGAAAGTTGGATTTACTCTACTCTTTCATAGACTTTGATATCTATTTAGCTGTAAATGAATACAGTATGCGTTTTGCAAAAGAGCAATAGTGTTATTCAAGTACATTTTTTTTTCTATTTGCTTTTATGACATAGATATGTTTTGCTATAGGTATAATTTTATTCAGAAGTAACTGAATGTTAATTGTTTTCTCAACCATTGCATTTCTACAGTGGTTGAGAGACGTGCTACGTATTATTTTTCAGAACCATGAAAAAAAAAAAATTGTTTGAGAATGGTTTCAAGTAGAATGAAACTGAAATAATTTTAGAAAATCTCAGAATAATTTCAAAAATTGATAACAGTAAAACCACTAACATTTCAGTGGTTTCACATTCTTTGGAATCGTGCAATCTCACAGCAATGTTTAATTTTGTCTTGCAATTCAAACTGGTCACGATTCTATCGCAATTCAAATCTGAAATTCGACAGAGTTCAGAAAAAGTTGCTCTATTTTAACAGATCATTAGTTATAGCAAACCAACATGCGTGCTTAAGTAACTTCCATACTGCATCCGTATGTAAGAGAAAACTCCACCCTTTTCTCCTTCCCAAAGTTTTTATACATTTTTAACTGTTTTTTACCACTTAATTTTTGCTCTCAAATATTTAGAGTTTAAATTGAAATTTAACTTGTATTTTATTACGACGCTACAACAATTGGTGACACCTATCCCCTCTCTATTTGCCCTTCTTTAACGTGAACCCTGGCTACGACCATGCACAGACGTACGCATTTTCTTATTAATCATTAGTAAAGATAAATTTTAAAGAACTATTTCTGAACTTTAAACATACATACTAATTTATTCATTTATTTTATTACTTTAGTGAGAATATCTTTTCACGCTAAATGTTTTGAAGCATGAATTGAAGTCAAGAGAAAAAGTGCATTTGGAAGTGATAAAAATAAGCAGGATACGAGGGGAAGGAGGCTCCAGCATAAAATGATTGAACGAGGGTTTTATGGAGCGACGACAGGAAAAGCTTTCTCAATCGTCATTTTCTTACATCACCCCCATGTCGCCGTCTAGTCTGCTGCCCTGGAATGTTGCTACTCTTCGATGACACTTTGTACAGAATCATAAACTAAGAGTTGCATGAAATGTTTTTGAAAGATGCTACAGTAGAGAACAAATTATCCGCGATGTTCGGGACCATCGTTATCCCTGATATCTGAATTCTCCGGTTTTCTGGATCGCTAAGAACCGATGTTTTGCTAATTGTTCATAAAACCCGATTATAATAAAAGTAAAACATCTTAAAATAAGGATGAAACGGTTCAGAAATGCTTGTAAATATCGAAAGGTTAAAAAATACTAGTGAAAGAATAATTTAAAAACCAAAAAATTTAGTTATTCACAAGATATAAGTTCCTCACATTCAAAAAAAAAAAAAAAAAGGGGGGGGGGAGGGGGGGGAAGCCACACGTTTCGATAATGTTTTAAAAAGAAAGAAAATTAAGGAAAGGGCAAGAAACAAATTTTTGAACATAAATGTGCGATTTTTATAATAGTGTATTAAAAATAAATTCGTTACTATGAGCGTGTTTTCTTTTCTTTTCCTTTTTTTAAAGAGATTTCGTTTTTGCGATTAAGGTAGTATTGTTACTTTTGCATTGCACTAATACCCATAGAAATATGCTTAAAAAGTGCCAAAAATGCGTAGTTAAAAATAGCCGGATTTTTGGTTCCCGAATAAAAGGTTCCTCAAGATGCCCTTTCTAAGAGGAATTTCTTATTGTTGGTGGATTTGTTTGGAGGAAGTGGATTTAAATAATCCTCGTTTTTAATAACTGTAAGATCTGATTCGAAATAGCATTTAGAAAAAAGATAGCGTTTAGAGCAGCATTTATAAGTTCAGATAAGAGTCTCAAAACAATCGTGTCGACTTTGATTGCCGAAGAAATTTATTTCTACCCGCAAGTACATTTTAGGTGTGGATGTTTTGCTAGCATGGTGTCATAGTTATAAAGACATTGAAATATAAATTGAGGTTATGGGTGTGTTAGTTATTGGAGAAAAAAAAGACAAAAGTTAGATGTCTTTAAAACTTCTATTGACGTTTAGGCATATTAATTGTTCTAAGGTGGGGGAATTCCTGCATCTATTTAATCTGTAGATCTACTTTTCCAGGCATTAGACACTAGCTGGCACTAAGAAATTTGGAATAAAAAAATATTAAGCAGCTAGTTTTATATTTTAGGCATAGAGAGAAGAGGAAAAACAAATGTTTAATAAAAGCAAATATAATAGGGTCATTTTTAATACATTCATTCAGTTCAAGAAAGGTCTAATTTTTGAATTTCTCAAAAGAAAGAAAAATGATTCATGTTTATGTTAAACGTGTTAGAAAATAAAATTCACTGTGCACTTTTGCTTTGGGCGTATTTTTTGTGAACTGTTTTTCTCAAAAGTGTGGGTATGTTCGTCAATTTCGTTACCAAGCGTATTCAATCGATCTTATACACACGAATAAGTAAAAAGTTCTGCAACTTAATTGCATTGTTTTGGTTTTGCCCGAATTTCACTAGGAGCATAATCTTTTAATACTTGATGATTCTTTGAATTTGAACAAAAACAACTTAGTTTCAAACACCGTGAAATCCATTGCCGTAACATAGTAATGAATTTGACTGGTATCGAATTTGACAGTTGCATCAAAACATCTTGCAAAACCTACATGTTAATTAATAACTCTGAAAAAAGGAGCAAAATTTTTAAAAAAATCAACCTGCAAATTATATTCGAGGAAAATAAAGCACTAAATTTGTATTTTTCGAATTAAAAAAATGTTCATTTAAACCATCAAACTCATTGTATTGCTTAAAACAAGCAAATTTGTTAGCATGGGGTAAAAGAGACACATGTCCTTTATCACCATACAAAAAATGGGGTAATAAGAGACTGGATCACAGCCTGTAAATAAAGAAGTTTTTCAAGATAGGCAAAATAGTACACCAATAGTCATAGTCTTGGTCAAAAGTTTACACATTAACAACTTCCAAACATCTCACCTACGATATAAAATAAATAAAAGCATAAAAAAAGTTACGAACTTTTAAGGTAAGTTCAAAGTGAAGGTTTTTTTAATGAAAAAAAATTTAAATCATGTTATAAACTTTTAAATAAGTGTATTGTAGTAAAGTATACATATGGTATTTTATTTTACATATTTTTAAAGTTGTCTAAGTACATTTTTTTGTGATTTTTTGACTGCGTCTCTTATAACCCCGGTCTCTCCTACTGAAAACTAAACATACAATATTATTTTCTAGAAGTGATTCGAACAAAATGATTCCACTAGAAACAAAACAATTCCATTCCCCTCGACCTCGAATATAACTCCTCATCTGATCATCCTTTTAGCAATTTTAAGTCTTTAATTAATGATTTTAATATGGTTTATTTTTGCATTTTATGAAATTTTGGGGCATCAGTTAAGTATACTTACTTTACATTTAAGTTTTCATTCATAATGTGTTTTTTTTTTCTCAATAAGAATTTTTGAAAAAAAAAGTAAAACTAAACTTTACAGCAGAAGTATGTAGTAATTTAATTTCAATTAAAAATTGTGAAGAAACATTTATCTTGATTCCATGAAAAGTTGACACTCGAAATAATCGTTAATGGGCATTACGGAAAAACAAAACTTTTATTTTAATTTATGAAAAATACAAGTAACTGAATTAAAATAAACCGATGGTTATTAAAATGCATGGTGCGCGGTGTATCTTTGGTGCAGCTCTTGCTCAATAGATGGCAGCGCGTTAATAAATGATATATTCCTCATGCAACGCTACGTAATTTTCTATGCTGATGGGATTAAAATTATTAGCACATTAAAAAATCATTAATTCAATCGCCACCTCCGAAAATAAATTTATAACGTTAAAATGTACAAAAGGAGAAAATTTCCTTCAAAATAGAAACACAGCTTTTAGAAACTGATTTGCTTAACCTGTATTAATTATGTTAGTAAATGTATTTAGGATTACTAATTTCTACAAATAAAAGAATAGCATTTAACACTTTTGAATAAAAAAAAGTGGCCGAATCCCAATAAATAATGCATAACTTTTAGTACATCAATGGTAAAAGTATTGTAAATATTAACCTACGATATTGATATAAAATTTTAAAGATTCCTTACGTTCTCAAAGCGTTATTACATTTCTAAATTTTAATATTTATTTAATAGTTAAAGCAAAATTTTGATCTGTTATTAGTAAGATTTATTTCTTTAAAAAGTTTTTTAACAATAGGTAAGTTACATCCTTTTTCATTCAATAAATAAATAAATAAATAAATATTAATAATTATTATAATAAAAATAAAATTTTATCTGCATTCTAAACTTTATTTCTCTTTCCCCCATTTTTCTTTTTCACTTTATGGGGTAAAGATTAAAATACAAAAACATGTCAAAAGCCATTAATATATCACAAAATTATGTAAAATACTGTAATCTTGAAGCAAATTTTGTTAATTTGTAGGAAATTGAATTTTTTGTTGGGTTATTCATATAATGATTTGCATTAATTTAGTTGATTAATATCACTTTTATAGATTATAATGTGCTTTGTAATTCATTTCAAGCGGGGCATAAAAAAAAATCTGCCGGGGGGGGGGGGGGAGGGGTAAAGTATTGTTAATATTAGAAGACGATATTGGTTTTAAATTTTAAAGATTCCTTACGTTCTCAAAACGTTATTACGTCTCTAAATTTTAATATTTATTAAATAGTTAAACCGAATTTTGATCTATTATTAATAAGTTTTAATCCTTTAAAAATGTTTTTCAACTTATGTAAGTTACATTCTTTTTCATTCAGAAAAATAAATAAATAAATAAAATACATAAAATAAATGACAAGTAAATAAATAAATAAATAATAATAATTATTATAATAAAAATAACTTTTATCTGGATTGGAAACTTTCCTTCTCTTTCCTCCATTTTTCTTTTTCTCTAAATGGGGTAATGATTAAAATACAAAAACGTGCCAAAAGCCATTAATATATCACAAAATTATGTAAAATACTTTAATCTTTAAGCTACTTTTTTAAATTTGCATAGATAATTGAATTTTTTATTGGGTTAGTCACATGATGATTTGCATTAATTTAATTGATTAATATCACTTTTACAGATAATAATGTGCTTTGTAATTTTATTGCAAGCGGGGCATTTATTCTTGTAAAGTGGGGCGCATTGCCTGATTGTCAGGGTACACTACAAAGCTACAATTTTGTTTTTTAATGAAAAAGTTTTGTTTCGAATTCGTTGATATGCACTGACGTATTTTGTATTTCTTCTGGACCTACATCGAGAAAGGTAATAGGTATTATTTTTTATTTTTTATTAGCATGACATTTAAGGAAATTGTTTCTTCGTAGGTGGGACATGGCATCCTGACCTACCTTGTAGCATTGAGCTCTAAGCTCACTGCTCGTAGAATTTAACTTTTGGGGTGAGAGGTCAAAACAGTTTTTAACTGGAAGAAAATACCCTAATAGGATTGAAATTATGGTTTAAAAACTTACAGTTTTGTTGAATCAACCCTCTAAACCCCCTTCGCTGTATCGCTGTTATTATGTATAAGCTACTGTGCAAGTCTGAAATCTGATAAATGTCAGCATTAGCCAGTGAATATCAACATTTCCATACCAGAGACATCAGCAAAAGACCGAACTTTTCTAGTGAATCACTGGTGAAGGTCAACATACTCCAATTTTGGGCTTCTTGGGTAATATATAAACGCAATAATTTTTACATTTTCCCTTAAGCTTTTTGTATTTACTGTTTCTTTATGTTTGCAAATAAATATCTATTAAAAGTCATTTTCCGATAACATAAACCGATTATTTTATGAATTAGAGAACTCGTGAGTTGCGTGTTACTCCTCCGTTAGTCATAAAACTATTCATCAACTAGCAGAGCAAAAGCATTTAAAGTGCTATTTTTAGTTTCTTAGATTTTGTCTTCGTTTGACGTGGATCATTATCATTTGTTGTACTTTGATGTGTTTCAGTTATTTTACTTGTAAAAGGTGGGCGCTCAGTATTAATAACACTAGCTCTTCTTTATTTTGTCAAATGTTTATTTTCTATTGCGATTTTCGAGATTTTGCATATTTAAAATGAATTTAAACTATCTTTTTACCTTGTTTTCTGGTATTTAAGCAATCAATAAAATTAAAAGTAAAATGAAACAAAAACACAAATTAATAGAAATAAAGTAAAATATTAATAAAAAGGAGGAAAGAAATTAAAAAAAAATAAATGGAAAGAAATAAAATAACGCAAATAAATAACACAAGTGGGCATAATTTTCTGGGTGGGAATACCGCTTCTTCTTCTCTTTTTGTGCATTTTTGTACTTTGGGGAATATTTTGAGCTTTCCGTTTTCTTGAAGAAACCTCGTGATCGAAAGCGAGAGAAAATTTTTCAAAGCATTATGATATTCAAATTTCCAAAATTATTGTTGAATCTTTACAACTCAGTGTACAAAATTCTTAGTAATGTAATAAATCTGTACCTCAGAATCAGACTAACGTAAGTCCATTTTCGTCATTCTTCAGTAGAGGAGAAAAACGATGGTCGAATACATGCAAATGATGGGACCAGCGCTCTTTTCACGCTGCAAAATAATTGTGAAGGAATTTATTTTATAGAATACTGTTTTAATGAGTCGATGTGGAATAAGATTCTACATACAATGAAGCAAAAAAGTGAAAATCGCCTTTTTTGGACTTGCGTCGTTCTGGTTCTGAGGTACAGAAATGGCAAAGATTTTTTTCCCATTTTTTTTGTTGTTTAAGCTATATTAACTATGAATAATAAACAAAAGTAACAATATTTTTTGTTATAGCATATTAACAAAATTTTTTTAATAATTTAAAAGTTTTTTTTTCTACGTCTAGTGTAATTTTATTCTGGTGATAAAATATTTTAAAATTTACAAACTAACCATCTTTTAGAGCTTGATATTTCATAAAATTAAAATTTTACTAAAATTTCGGATTTTTGATCAGGCTAATAGTGATGGCTAATAGTAGTCACTTGCGGAACCCTCGTCAAAGGCTCCGAGGGATCCACTAGTATCAGTAAAAGAAATCGTTGGAATAGTTTTCCAGTTGGTCGATGGCCAATCTCTATTGGATGTTTTAATATTCAGATACTTTAGTTAAGGGTACTTCTTCCCAAAATAATGGGGATCTCCAAATGTTATAGAGCAGCCCAATTCCCCCATATTCTGTAATGGAACTTGTGAAGAAGGTGATCTGAGAATCAGTAAATTCAAATTAAACTGCAAGTGCGTGATATTTGAACTGTCTTTACGAGGCTCCTTACCAGATGGC
>JAXGGA010001830.1:0-138707 GCA_038373865.1 Uloborus plumipes
AAACGTAGTTTTTTGAGTTGTGGCACTTTTGTAGCAAGGGTGCGATATCATGGAACTAAAGGTAAGATTTTGAAGTCTTAAAAAAATAATAATGAATTTTAAATAAATAAATAATAATTAAAAAAAACGCGCTTCTGTATTTACAGGGTTTTTTGAAATGTCCGTTTTAAATTCTGAAAGTACTGTGGAGGCTAAATTGGCGCCCTTCGATTCAGCCTTCCCACGCCCTTTCGACCGCCCAGTCCGGCCCTGGGCAATACTTTACTTCTTAATACTCTGTATTAGTTGAGCCTAGACTGACCAAAGGAGTTAGTCTTAAAGCTGTTATTTCAAACTGCCTAACACCATGTTTTGTGCAAAAATTGTTTATTGTATTTTTTTGTATTACAGGTTCTACATAATTTAAAGGATGAGTCTGTATTCATTTGTGAAATTCTGAAAGGTAATTAATTTCCTCATTTATTTGCTATTTTGTGTGAGATGTATGAGTTAATGGATAAATTTGTATAAATGAATGGACTAACTGCTGTCGTTTTTACCGTTCTATAGTCTTTTTTATTTTATTCTTTTTACATTTGATGTTTTATTACTTGCGATTAGTAATTTGAAAAAAAAAAAAAAAAAGCTAAATCAACCACTGTCATAAAAAAGGAAAGAAAGAAAAAAAACTTATTTTTTAATAAAATTTTTTTGAAGGATTGCCCTTCGTTACATTCCTTTAAGTTTGGTTTTACTGTGCCAAATTTAAATTAGTAATCTAAATATCTTATCATTGAAAAATTATGAATGATCAGTTGTGAAGGCAGCTTTTGAGTAAATTAATAACAAGCTTACGTTCTTGGGCAACAAAATAAAAACAAGAAATCTTTTAAACTCAAATTATGAAATAGAGTTTCAGAAACCCGAGGTGATTGGGAGGGACTCAAGTTTCCTTGGATTACTGAAAACTCGGGATTATTCTGAAAAATTCTTTGTAATTAAAGCTTTTATTAGGACGATGTAAGGACTTACAACTTTTGCTACACAAATTTGCATTTTAATTTTCCTTAAACAATTTTTGACATTTTTTTTATGATGCTTGTATGTATTTTGTATTTAATGTATGTAATTTGTGTGCAAGAAAAAAATACTTTATCTGTGCCTGAATTCATTCCTAGAGTTTTTTTTTGTAATGTCTGTATCAGTAGCACAGCCAGAAAATACTTTCTGGGTGGTGTTTTTGGTCGTAACTGCCCTTACATGAAATTAGGAGTGGCAAATGTGTTAAAACCAAGGATTCTGAGAGGGGTTTTGTCCCATACCCTCCCTCCCCCAAACTCTACTGTAATAATTGGGCTTTTAAAAAAAATGCTAGTTGTATTTCATTTCCAGCCTTTTAATTTTACTGTACTATAAACCACAGACATGCTATATTTCTATGAAAATCCCCCCCTCCCCCCCCCACCAAAAATCTTGTTTCTTCAGGTAAAATAATGCACATTATTTGATACATTTCTGAGTTAATCATCCTCTTAACACTTTTTTCTTACCTGTTACATTAGAAATCCAACTTTTTAAAAAATTTTTGATAAGCTATAACCTGTTTGTAAAATCTTCTTTGTACATGCTTTGTGCATTGAGTAAAAATTGTGCTTGTGTATATTCATTAATTTTCCCCCCTCTTTTCAGCTGAAGAAAATGAAAACTATACTGTTATCCTAAAATCCTACAAGAGTCATTCCCAAGTAGAATCTTAACATTGTTATCACATTTATACTCATATTATGTGTCATGTATGTATATTTAGCTGTGTTCTTAGTGCCAATTATTTTTTCAAGAACTGTTCATGCTCATATGTATATTTATATGGAAGATTAGTTGTTGTATATTTGTTTCATTAAAGTTGTTATATTTTTTTTTTCATTTGTTCTTTCTCTTATAGCAAACGTTAATGAAATATCGACAATGGTGTTTTAGGGGTTCAAACGCGCTCTCCCAAAATTCCAAACGAAATTTTCATTTAATGTAAAACAGTGGTTCTCAACCTTTTTACAGCTACCGCTCCCTTCAGGATTGAAAATTGCTTCAACGCCCCCTTTGAGAACGGGCAAAAAACTTGAAGGAGGAGGGGAGGTAAAGCAATTTTCTGTACCGGTTTAATTCTATAATTTTGCCCGAACAGATTGTTGAAAATGACTATAGAGCAGAAAAACTTATGCTTAACCCATTACAAGCTGGTGTTGCGTTGACGCAACGGTCATTATAAAAAATCATAAAAAATCGCTATTTAACTAATTTTTGTATCGATTTCAGTTTTAGGTTTAGATGCAACAGAAACATGTTAAGTAAAAAAATTGCCTCAAACATTTATTTTTATATAGAATAAAAATTGTGGTTCTTGCATGTTTTTTCTTGCTCAAATTTATAATCTACTTTTCTATCAAGAAAGTTAGAAACGAAAAAAAAGTTTGGGTTTATATGTGAAATACTCTTAGTCAAGGTGACTTTTATCAAAAAATTTTACTTAGAAACCGATTCTGTAGGGGAGGGAAGGAAAGCAAAAGCAGATGTTGCATCTACGCAACGTTAGGGAAAAAGAGGTAGCTTTTCCGAAAGGAATAGATTTCATTTCTATTCTATACGTTTTAACTGTGAAAGCTTTTTTTTTTCGTCTCTGCTTTTTTAAATACCCAGAGCAAGATATCTTATTTTGGAAGGAGCATTAGAATAGATTTTTGAAAAAAAAAAAAAAAAATGATGATGATTCGGATTTCGACTTAAGGTAAAATTGAGCCTGTAAAGAACGTTTCTCGCTGCTCCAGAATTCGGAAGAAAAAATTTTCAGTTCCTTAGCCTCGTATCCAGGCACGTCATTTTGGGGGCTCAGGGGTGGGTCAATGGCTCCCGGTTTTTAGAAATAAATGTATTTACATGTAAGTGGGGGTGGATTTGCTGTTTTCTGATAAAATTGCATTGTATGTGCGCCCTTTGAGCCCCCCCCCCCCTCCCCCGGGAAAAACTTGAAATGACGGACCTGCTAGTATCATTGAGCAATATAACATGAAAATGGGTCTTGTTGATTTGTGGGAGAATTTCGTACCAAATTATAGAATTAGAGTCTGAGGGGAAAATGATGGCCAATATTTTCAAATTATATTGATGTTGCACAAAAAAAAAAAAAAAAATGCTTGGAAACTTTCAAGACTAGTTGAAGAAGGAAATAAAAAGTCACTGTTGGATTTTAGACGAGAGGTTGCATTCAATTTTTTACAGTCCCCCCCCCCCCCTTTGATAATAATACACAGAACAGAAGTTCAGCTACAGCATGGCCAAGCAAATTCAGCTTACCAATACCAATATCTGGGGAATATTATACAGTAAGGTCTATAAACAACAAAAGACTAAAAGATTACGGTGCAAGTATTGCCATTGTCAAACTGTTTATCGCTGCAATGCTTGTGATGAAGCTCTCCACCCCAATTGCAACAAAGTTTATCATGTATGAACTAGGATAATCATGTTTTTGTTAAATTTAAAGTTTATTAAGTGAAATTATGTGATGTTTAAAAAATAAATTAAACTTTCTTCTAAAGTACTCTGCACGTTTCAAAACCATAACAAAGCTCGTACAAATTTTACCTGCCTAAAATGCATTGAAGCTGCAGAATTGTATCAAATAAAACTACTTAGCATCCGTACTCCTTTTCAGCTGATGTTGCCTCAATGTAAAACCCAGGGACGTCATTTCAAGTTTTTCCAGGGGAGGGCAAACGGTCCAAACGCAATGCAATTTTATCGGAATACATTAAAAACCACGCTCACTTTTATGTAAATACATTGATTTCTCAAAGCTAGGGAGGGAAATTGCCCCCCTAAATGACGGGCCTGGCAAAACCCTATATTTCTAAATGTAAGTGAAATTTTGTTCTTTTTGCGCCATAATACTGTTGTATGGACTCAAAATAATAACTTTTATGATTTGTATCAAAAACAAATAATGGTTTCGAGTTTCGGCGGTTTATGATTTAATGTTTTTTTTTTTTTTTTACTTTATATAATATTCTTTAAAAAAAACGAGCTTTTTTTTTCTCTCAAAAGAGTTTGTCAGAGTGATAATCAAGTGCAAATAAAAATACACCGTTTTCAACATTTTTATTTGAAAACAAACATATTTTTAAAAATACACTACGTTTAAATAGTTCCTTGACCAGTCCGATTCCAAACATAGTGCACAGTATTGTTCTTATTTAATTGCAACTATACAATACACATCCCTTATTTATTATGTGCGGATAAGAGGTTTTACTGTGGAAGGACAATAACAAAGCCGGACCTTCTAATTTTCCCAGGAGCGACAAAGACTTGAAAGTATGACCTATACAAGTCCCCCTTAAAGATCATAAATCAAGTTTTAATTTAAAAAAAAACTGAAATAAGTTGAATTTACAAATTGCAAGATAAGTTCATTTCAGAGAAATTCTTTTTGAGTAATTTATTGTTGCGAAGGTTAGATAAAATAACAAAAGTTATAAGTATACCTTTGGCGAGATGAGAGTAAAGATGGAGATGAGATATTGAGGATATCAACCGAAATTAGTTTGGAAAACGAAGTCTTAAAAATGCAGTTTCTTTAATCTTACTTTTCGTAGTGTTGAGACTTTGGTTCAGATTCTGTCCCAGGTGAAACATTTAAAATTGACACAATTTTAGGCAATTTTTGGTAACGTTAACTAGAGGGAAAGAGGTCTCTCTTAATGATTTTTCAAAATTGAAGTTATTTTAAGGTTAAGTTTAACAATGTTAGGAAGTCAGAGCTATTTTCAGATTTCTCTGAAATTGAAATGTAAAAAACGCTAACTTAAACTCTGAAGATTGCAACTGTTAGGTATCTTTTGGTGTTGCTAGGGGGATGCTCTAACGGCCCATAGAATCTGTTGAGTCAGGTGGCTCCCATCGAGACATTTTTTAGAAACTGACCTCGTAAAAACGCAATTTTAGGCTCTGTTTGGTCACCATTGGAGAAGAGGGGAACAGTTCGAGACTCCCTCCCTTCATCGAAAATTTTAGGCTATCCTTCATGACATTAGGAAAAAGATCATGGTTAGGGAGATAACCGAAGAAAATTTATGTTAAAGCTATCCTTTGGCGACATAAAAGCAGAGGATTTCCTGCCGCCCTTGCCCAAAACATGTTCTTTACAAGCACATTTCAAAATATACCCTCCACTCCCTTACCGCCCAAAATATGTAAAACACTATTGCAGGCCATTTTTAATAATGTTAGAAAAAAGGATATTTTTCAGGGATTTGTCTAAGCAAATTTTTCGAAATTTAAGTTCTCAAATGCAATTTTGGACAAATTTTGAGAATAGAGGGTTTGGAGGCTTGCCCGCAGGAAATTTTTTAAGATTTTTTTCTTTTTTTGACAAAATTTTGAGGATCTTTAATGGTGTCGGGGGAAGAGGGATGGCAGTGAAATTTATAACACTATGATATTCAAAGGAGAATTGTGCTTTTTTTTTTTTCTGTTTAGTTATACATTTTTAAAATAACATTTTGGAGGAGGGGTCTCCCCCTCCCTCCCTCTTATCAACGTCAGTGCATTGAGGTGTAGAATTAAAAACGTTCTGCTGTATATCAAAGAGGAGAATATTTCTGAAGCTCCGTGTGATGTGTGTTTTAACATTTGAAATGTTAAAAGGTGGTAAAATCATTCCGTCTCTGATTCAGCCATCCAATCAATTACTATAGGGGATTGATTCACACAGTTAGTCAATCTTTTCAGAAGGGGGAGTCAATGTCCCTTCCCCTCATAAATTATAAAATACTCTTCTTCTTTTGTCAACCTAAAATATGTATAGACATTGAAAGAAAAGTCAGTTGCTGATGTTACATCCAGATATATATTAGCAATAATAATCATAAAAAAAACCACTTGCGCCTATACCCACAGTGGCTATATAACCAATAGCCATAGACAGCATTTTTGGAGCCAAGTCTTTTAATATTAAGAGTGCTGGCTAGAAACATGAGTTTTAGATTAGAAGTATTATAATTGTTAAGAACATATAGAAGAAAAAAGGAAAACTCACTGTAAAGTTATTATGCATCAATGTGTCTATTAACAAAGTTGTGGTAGATAATTATGGTGTTTCCTAGGCAAATGTTTCAAATGTATGCATTATATTTAAAAATCTTGAAACATGCTGCTATATTTAAGAACCTTTTTATTTGTTAAACTAAAATAGGTTTTGTATATCAAAAAAGTCAAATCAACAAGGGCATAGTTGTATTTATAAAGGTTTCAGAATGTGTAGTTTAAAATTAAAAAAAACTCTCAAAATCAGACGAATATTTTCTTCATTAGCAAATCTAAAAATGCAACGTTTTGAAGGAAATTGCACTGAAATTAGTTAGTGTCTTTAATTAAAAAAAAAAAAAGAAAATGTTTGAAAATAAAAGTTGGGCTATGGAGAGCTAAACGTGCTTAAAAGTAATTTGATAGCATGTTTGTTGCTAAATTTATTTAAAAAAACATGTTTTACTAGAGCACTGAAAATACTGAAGGAAAAAGTAATGAAATAGAACAGGGGTCTCCAACCTTTTTTACTCGGGGGCCAAATTGAAAATTTTTGGAAGCGAGGCGGGCCAATGGTCCAAAAATAGTTCAGTTCAGATGGTTTTTTTGTAACATTACGGAAATTCGTAAAATTTAGAGAGCAGTTCAGAAAACTGAAATAAAAGACATTTTTTCCCACAAAATGTATTTTGTTCTCCAAAAGGAGTTTAAAAAAATAGCCAAACGAGACTAAAAACTAAATCCTTGCAATGTACTACAATTTTATCAAATGAATTGTATGTATTAATGATGATAAGAAACTTAACAATAAATGAGGACAGAGCAAGTGCAACGCTTAGGACATTTTTAATGAGAAGATTGCATTTGTTTGCCTCGTAAAATTTCAGTCCATTTAGGGTCAAACTTTGCAGTTCCGATCATTAAAGTTGATTTTAAATGTTCATTTGATAAAGAGGATCTGTACTTAGATTTGTTAGAGATTTGTTCTCGGAAAGGGCAACAAAGAAAAATGTGTAATTACCGTCGAAAGAAGTAAAAAAAATAAAAAGCTTTGCATTAAAGTTTGAATAGATTTTATTTATTATTTGACGTATTCACTATGAGATCGTCACTGTTCTGATTAATTTAATTTTTTTTTAAAGGGGGAATTGAAAAAATAAATTTTTTCTGCGGGCCGGAAAAAAATCTACTCGCGGGCCGGATTTGGCACAGCGGGCCGTAGGTTGGAGAGCTCTGAAATAGAATATTTGTTACTAAATTTACTTTAAAATAAATGTTTTGCTAGATCACTGCAAAAAAATTCCTCCCCGGCGGGGAATCGAACCCCGGTCTCCCGCGTGACAGGCGGGGATACTGACCACTATACTACCGAGGAATATGGATCTGCCGAAACCCGGGATCGAACCAGGGACCTTTAGATCTTCAGTCTAACGCTCTCCCAACTGAGCTATTTCGGCACAGCATGCTTGTGAAAGTTATTATTCAAAAACTATATTGTACACTTCTTTTTAAAAATACATGTTTAGTAGAACTAATATCCTTCAAATATGGAATATTTTGCAGGAAAGGGAATTCTTACACATAGTTATAAAACGTAGATCACTTTTTCTTCTATTTTAACGCTAACCAAATCGTAGCCTACGAAGATCGCGCTCCGCTTTACACCAGCCTGTAATTTTCCCTCAAAAAGCGAGGGACAGGGGCAAGGAATTTCGCCGCCAGATGTCGCGTTAACCGGGGCAAACAAAGCGCTTTTATAATGAAACCCTACGGGATTTTGACTGTCGGACTTGGTAGATTTTTCAAAAATTATGGGCATTTTTTTTCAAAATTTCAATTCACTAGCATTGTAACAACTCAGGTTGATCTCCAAAAGCTACCGAAAAGAAATTTTTTTGCTTGGAAATTAAATTAACGCTAGATGAACACGACTCTGTCAGTAATTGCGCTTCAGATTAAAAAATGAACAAGTTACTTTTGAAAAAGCAAAAAAATGTATCTTTTTTTTATTAAAACATTTTTTCTAGGATTTTCAATCCTACGTGAAGTTATCAGCTGCCATTTAGCTGTTTCTGCGTTTTGCTAAATGCATTTTAAAATTTTAGGACGCAATAAAAATACTTCAAAAACTAATAATGCATCACAAAAAAATATTATTTTCCTATACATATACATGAGTGCAGCAGCAAACAAGTCTTTTGCACTTTCACCCCATGATTTTTTTTAAAAGTAAGTTATTTTTAAAAAGTTATATTAATTTAATACCTTTTTTAATATTTTTAACTTTATTTTTTAAAAAGAATTATGAATTTAAATTTAAAAAATTGAAAAAACATTTTATTCAGAGAAATAAACTTGTTAAATAAAAAAATAAACGAAAATTAAAGAATAATGAAAATGAAAAATAAATAAATAAATAAATAAAGATTTAAAAAATCATAATTTTTAACTCTGAAATTTGGGGGGGGGGGCACTAAGGATGGATCCTTTACTTTTGAAAGTGAGAGAGCAGTCATCCTCTTTATCCCCTGTACGAGCCGCCTATGCTTCGAATGTCCCCCCCCCCGCCCCCCAAAAAAGCCCGAGACCCCACCAGAAAGTGAAAGAGAGAATCTTTAAAGCTTTTCCTCGTAACAGTTTAGGGGACGGCATTATTTCAACTTGGCCCATCCGCCATCCCTCAAGCACCTCCGTAAACGAGACTCCCTCAAAATGATATAAAAAATGAACAAACAATTAAAACTAATATTAGCTTGCCTAAAAAACAACAATAACGCAATCGGCGCCAGGAACAGTCCCCTCCCCCCCCCCCCCCGTTAGTCCCACATTGATATGAGTTCTTTCAAGGCCAAACATGTTTGTATCGGGGCACACTATACAAGTAGGTGAATGAGGAGCAAAGTGAAATACAGGGGCAAAGTGAAATGGTGAAATATTTTCAGTCTGCAGCGCCACGTTTCAAGCAATATTTTAACTAAGTTCCTGAACATTTTGTTGATTTCTGTCAAGAACTAAATACTTCTGGAGATCAACGAAAAAACTATACATGTGGTTTTTAGAATTTGATTCACTTATTGTAATATTCGGAGGTTTCGAAAAATATTTATTGTTATGGTAAAATTCTTGTACTTATAGTTTTAAGTGCTAATTAGGATCTACTATTATTCAGCCAGTACTTATTTAGTTCATGTTAAGCATTTTTTGAATTTAAATGCTCAATGCAATTCGTCAAGATGTTGGGTGGGCAAAATGGATGATGCAAAGTGAAATAGCTCATTTTGTTTACTTATTCATTTATGTTTTTTTTTTTTTTTTTCACACTCATTGTTTTACATTACTCTATTATTTGATTGATAAATATTTCATTTACATAAGATGTGTGAAAGTAAACATTATAAAATAACAAGAAACATATCGCTGTGGAAAATGACAAAATTTTAATCTCATGAATAAAATAAGAAAAAAAAAGTGTGGCACTTAATATCTTAAACTAGCTTATATTTAAAAAGAGTGCAAGTAGCTCGGGATAAAAATCTTATGTGCTTCGCCCGTTGGCCCCGTTATCAATATTGTTGGTATTAGATAATGATAAAAATACCATCGAATGAATCGGAATGAATTTCATATCAGTTTCAGAGAAGCCTTATCATTCAAAATTCTCATTAAGATTATTATTAAAACAAGCTGCGTGACCTGGCGTTGCACGGGCTACCTTAGAAATGAAAGCGATGTCAAGTGACACATCCGCTTTCGGCAGAGCAACAAACTCGCCGCCACGGCGGCTCGCTATGGCCAGCGCCCTCTACACACAGTGACAGTTGCCAAAACAATATTTTAAACAAACGCCATGCCTCGAGAAGAGCGAATTTGAAGATTTTTTTAAATTTCTTCCGAATTCTTTTATCAAACCTTATGTTAATTAAAACTAATGAGGCCTGAAAAATTATGATCGATCGGTACCTGATTCGACGTTCAGCTCATTGGCATTCACGAGAAAGAAACAGGACATAGATACATAGAATTATACTCAGTTTTCAAAAAAGTAGAGTACTGTTCATAACAACCATATACAACTATTCTCAGGAAATACTGGTTCGAATTAAAAATTCTTTTTGTGTTGAACAGCCCATTTTATCAGGAAGGCTTTAGGCTAACTAACATTGCACTATGTGTAAGGAGTTATTATTTTAGTTTAGAAATACCGTAAAATGGGGTGTATAGGAACAGCGGGGTCAATCGGAACAAAACTTCCAGACCATACAAAGAAATTCTTCATAAATATACTATTGGGTATTTTTCGCCATTAATTTTTTTTTAGAAAGGTAAGATCATAGGAAGTAGGAAAAAATTACTTTTGGCAATCTGGCAACGCAACTGGCTTCTAAGGAGGGCTGTACGTGGAATGTTAGAAAACATCATATTTTCATAGACTGCAAAACTTCATATGCAAGAACAAACCTTCTTATATTTTAAACCTAAGAGTGGTATGTTTTAATTATACGTGTATCTGAACAACAGAATACCACATTAGAATTTACATTTTTTATAAATTGTGTCCTAAAAATAAAGAATTCTGAAAAATGCCACAGGAAAAAAAATTGCGGGGTGAATCGGAACACTTTGTTCTGTTGTTCAAATTCAAACTTATTTGAAGGAAACTGTTTGAAAAATCAAGATTCTAACCCCAATTCCTCTAATCAAGACAAGGACAAGGATTTATTACTGTTTATCCCTTCTCGTGAGCAACTAGATCTTAGAATGACAAAAAGTTTCAAATTTCATAAGATTTTTTCTCCGGGAGACTTCTTTTTATTTAAAATACGAGGGGAAAGTCATATAGACATTATATAGCTAAAAGGCAAGCACACAGACAGTGATGAATAAGCGAAAAAATCTTTCAGGACAATCCCCGAAACCCAGAGATTTTAACAAACTAAAGAAAAGGCAGAGATCATCCCAGAAGATGCTATGAAAAAACTTAAACCAAGTCACAATTGCTAGTTTTAAGGACAAGTACATATTTGTGGACGACATGAGTGACTTCCATTAGTGTTAAATCTTTGTATTTCAATTCAAAAGCATTTCTTAAAATTACTTTTCATTTTTCATAAGTTCAAAATTATTTTGAATTTTGACAAATTATAAACGTTTACTGGTATTGAAATTATACTTTTATTTGACAGTAATTATCTGTTCTTGTTCTCCCCCATCAATATTACTCATGTTTGTGAGACCTATTACAGGTTTCATGGAAAAAAATAAAAATTTTAACACGTGTTCCGATTGACCCCTATCAGCGGGGTGATTCGAAACACCCATAATTTCCTATATATTTTAATAATAACTGTTCAAAATGTTTTGTGTTTGCTTGGAATATCAAAAGTAAAGCAAGACCGAAGTTTTTACCCAGAAAATCAAATTGAAAAAAAATCTTTTAACTGCTTTTTTTACAATCAAAGCTGAAAAGTGTTCCGATTAACCCCATTTTACGGTAATTGAATCGTTTATTTCGAAAAGGTAACATCTCTATTTTGATCTCCTCTGTCTCTTTAGAAAATTAAACAGCGCACGGTTATATTTTTGAATGTCATAATCAATGATTATATGGTAAATTATTGCAGTAATTGTGTACTTAACTAAAGGCATTTTTTCATTGATTATGACATTCAAAAATATAACCGTGAGCTGTTTAATTTTCTAAAGAGACAGAGGAGATCAAAATAGAGATGTTACCTTTTCGAAATAAACGATTCAATTCTGGTTGAAAAGCATGAGCGGATTAGTTTCCACTCTCCTCGAGAGATGGCATTCATTGGAAGTATTGTTTTGGCAACTGTGTGTAGAGGTTGCTGGCCGCAGCGAGTCGCCGTGGCGGTGAGTTTTAACGGACTCCGTAATAAATTAGTAATTATTGCAAAAGCTATAAAAACGCAAAAACATTGCTGAAATTTTATTGAAAGTCACAAAAATTGTTGACGCCATCACTTTTGGGTGCGACCCCTGGTCCTTTTGGTAGTAAAATTACTCTTTTTCCGAATTGAAAGTAACTCTCTCAAGGTCATGCATATTGTTGTCAGAGCCATACTAAAAACACTAAGTTATGTTTTTCAGACAAAAATATATGTTTCTGTGAAAAAATTTCTGAAATTGTACAATTTTTCTACACAACACAACATCTTTCTGTATTGATAAAGGTGTTTCTTGTAGCTCCAAAACAGGTGTAATGGATACATACTTTTTGGCAAATTTGCACTTTAAAAACATTTTTAAAATCGGTCTTACACAAAAATGAAAAATTTACTACAGTTAATCGATTTATCAATAACTTCAGTTAATAAGATAATAATCCGTCGTTTAGGGGGGTCAGAAATGAACGATTCCTCCCTCGATTCTAGGAAATAAGTGTTTTTTTTTTTTTTTTTCAGTTTGTATGGTTTTTTGTCGCTTTTCGATGTAATATGAAATGAGTATTTCGCCCCCTTTCCCATTTGAAAAAATTTGCTTTGTATCCATAATTTAAAAATTTTCTTGCTTTTTCTGTTTTAGAGAAAAAATAGAATTGAAATTATCTAAAAGTGCCTTTAAAAAAGTAACAATTTTTTTAGTGAAAAGTGAAATGAGATTTCACGAATATACACGTCATCAATCAGCAATCAGTTTTTCTAAATCAGCAATTCACAACTAGTGGTCCAGTAAACCGCTGCCGGTCAACACAAAAATTGACCGGTATCCATTATTTTTTCTAGTCTAAGCTTGAAAAAAATTCCTTACTCAGGTTTTTTGAAAGGTAAATTAACAAAATAATACTGATAATATCATGGACATCTTTTATGTAAATTTTGTATTCCATTTTTGTGACTTTCAATAAAATTTCAGCAATGTTTTTTGCGCATATATAACTTTTGCAATAATAACTAATTTTATACGGAGTCCGTTAAAACTCACCGCCGCGGCGGCTCGCTGCGGCCAACGACCTCTACACACAGTTGCCAAAACAATGCCTCCAATGAACGCCATCTCTCGAGGAGAATGGGAACTAATCCGCTCGTGCTTTTCGACCATTATTATTTCTAAACTAAAATAATAACTTCTTACATACAGTGCAATGTTATATAGTCTAAAGCCTTCCTGATTAAATGGGCTGTTCAACACAAAAAGAATTTTTAATTCGAACCAGTATTTCCTGAGAATAGTTGTATACGGTTGCTATGAACAGTACTCTAATTTTTTGAAAACTGAGTTTCTTTCTATGTATCTATGTCCTGTTTGTTTCTCCTGAATGCCAATGAGCTGAACGTCGAACCAGGTACCGATCGATTGTAATTTTTCAGGCCTCATTAGTTTTAATTAACATAAGGTTTGATAAAGGAATTCGGAAGAAATTAAAAAAAAATCTTCAAATTCGCTCTTCTCGAGACATGGCGTTTATTAAAAGTATTGTTTTGGCAACTATCACTGTGTGTAGAGGGCGCTGGCCATAGCGAGCCGCCGTGGCAGCGAGTTTGTTGCTCTGCCGAAAGCGGATGTGTCACTTGACATCGCTTTCATTTTTAAGGTAGCCCGTGCAACGCCAGGCCACGCAGCTTGTTTTAATAATAATCTTAATGAGAATTTGGAATGATAAGGCTTCTCTGAAACTGATATGAAATTTATTCCGATTCATTCGATGCTATTTTTATCTTTATCTAATACCAACAATATTGATAACGGGGTCAACGGGCAAAGCACATGAGATTTTTATTCCGAGCAACTTGCACTCTTTTTAAATATAAGCTAGTTTAAGGTATTAAGTGCCACACTTTTTTTTTTCTTATTTTATTCATGAGATTAAAATTTTGTCATTTTCCACAGCGATATGTTTCTTGTTATTTTATAATGTTTACTTTCACACATCTTATGTAAATGAAATATTTATCAATCAAATAATAGAGTAATGTAAAACAATGAGTGTGAAAAAAAAAAAAAAACATAAATGAATAAGTAAACAAAATGAGCTATTTCACTTTGCATCATCCATTTTGCCCACCCAACATCTTGACGAATTGCATTGAGCATTTAAATTCAAAAAATGCTTAACATGAACTAAATAAGTACTACACTGGATATTAGTAGATCCTAACTAGCACTTAAAACGATAAATACAAGAATTTTAATGATAATAAATATTTTTCGAAACCTCCGAATATTACAATAAGTGAATCAAATTCCAAAAACCACATGTATAGTTTTTTCGTTGATCTCCAGAAGTATTTAGTTCCTGACAGGAATCAACAAAATGTTCAGGAACTTAGTTAAAATATTGCTTAAAACGTGGCGCTGCAAACTGAAAATATTTCACCATTTCACTTTGCCCCTGTATTTCACTTTGCTCCTCATTCACCTACTTGTATAGTGTGCCCCGATACAAAAATGTTTGGCCTTGAAAGAACTCATTTCAATGTGGGACTAACGGGGTGTACTAACGGGAGGGGGGGGAGTGTTCCTGGCGCCGATTGCGTTATTGCTGTTTTTTAGGCAAGCTAATATTAGTTTTAATTGTTTGTTCATTTTTTACATTATTTTGAGGGAGTCTCGTTTACGGAGGTGCTTGAGGGATGGCGGATGGGCCAAGGGGAAATAATACCGTCCCCTAAACTGTTACGGGGAAAAGCTTTAAAGATTTTCTCTTTCACTTTCTGGTGGGGTCTCGGACTTTTTTGGGGGGCGGGGGGGAGGGACATTTGAAGCATAGGCGGCTCGTACAGGGGATAAAGAGGATGACTGCTCTCTCACTTTCAAAAGTAAAGATGCATCCTTAGTGCCCCCCCCCCCCCCAAATTTCAGAGTTAAAAATTATGATTTTTTAAATCTTTATTTATTTATTTATTTATTTTTTCATTTTCATTATTCTTTCATTTTCGTTTATTTTTTTTATTTAACAAGTTTATTTTTCTGAATAAAATGTTTTTTCAATTTTTTAAATTTAAATTCATAATTCTTTTTAAAAAATAAAGTTAAAAATATTACAAACGGTTTTTAATTAATGTAACTTTTTAAAAATAACTTACTTTAAAAAAAAAATCATGGGGTGAAAGTGCATAAGACTTGTTTGCTGCTGCACTCATGTATATGTATGGGAAAATAATATTTTTTTGGGATGCATTATTAGTTTTTAAAGTATTTTTATTGCGTCCTAAAGTTTTAAAATGCATTTAGCAAAACGCAGAAACAGCTAAGTGGCAGCTGATAACTTCACAGGGGCGCACCCAGGATTTAACTTAAGGGGGGGCTAATTTCCTACCCCTTTTATATCCAGAGGCCATTGGATTAAAATTTTAAAATCGGAAAATACTAAACTTAAAAAGATTACCCCCCCCCCACCCTCTTTCTTTTTATTTATTTTTTTCGGGAATAATAGTGTAAAGCTTTGCTTTTTTGATTGGAAGCTCTCTTGCTTCTGTTAAATTTTATGTGAATTTTTTACTTATTTATCAAATTGTGTTTATGTAAGAAAATAAATGGTAAATACTATGAGGATCTTCCAATCTTAGTGAAGATGAGGTGATTAATGCACTCACGAGAATAACGTTATGATACGAATCAAGACCATTACTATTATGAACAAAGACATATAAAGTGGAATATTCAAACATACTGATAGGGGGTTCATGGGTTCTCCCCGGAAAAATTTCTGAAAAGTGATTCCAAAAACACAACAGCTAGACAACTTTTGGTCATGTTAGGGAAATTTGAGACTTGCTGGCCCTCATCTAATATTTTTTCAGAATTTGAGGCCATAAAAACGTTATTATTGCACGCCTTTTTTGCAATTGTTTGGGGGTGAGGTTTAGGAATGTTTCTACACTAGGTGGCCAAAAGTATCCGGACACTTTCAAAAATTCACATTCTTACATATAGCTCGAGAAATAAGTGATCAATTGTTCTTTAACTTTAGTCATACAAAATATAGACTTCACCGAACATTTCCAAGTTGAAATTAAATTACCCTTGCATTTGGGGGACGACAAGAAGGGGGTTGAAAGAAAAACCGCTTTTTGACCATAACTCTTCGAAAATAGCTCGGAATAAGCTATCAATTTCAGTAATTAATTAGCATACTATGTATAATTACTGTACAAATTTTTATGAACGTACCACTCTTACTTCTGAAGATATGAAACATTTTTGAAAAAACGGCAATTTTATTTGAAGGGTTTTTGCTCATAACACGCAGAATTTTTGATCAAACCTTATCACAACTTCAGGAAAGATGACAAAATACAAGAGAAAGAACATACTAAAGCGGTAAATAAAAATATTAAAAATTCGATGAGATATGAACGTTAAAAGGAAATAATTTTTCACGGCGCATGCGCGAACGACAGAAATTTATAACTACAAAAATATTGTAGCCTGATTTATACTGCATCTTATAAAAAAAGTTCCAGTTGAATATCATGAAAAATGAAAAAGATATCAGCGATCTAGTGAGCTGTATTTCATTCATTCGCAGACAATACATAAATAGTGAGGGGTTGTCCACAAATAGTGTGGTGACAATGGATCATTTTTTTTCAATGTTAAATTGTATACAGTTTGAAAATTTATATTCGGCATAGAAGTCACATTTCGTCTGTTCGGCCAAAAAGACCTTATACGTACGTTTCCAAAAGTATCCGAACACCCTCTGAAACGTTGGTTTTGAAAGACGACGCAATAACCTTTAATTTAAAAATAGCTCTTTGTGGACAGACCCTCACTATTTATGTATTGTCTGCGAATGAATGAAATACAGCTCACTAGATCGCTGATATCTTTTTAATTTTTCATGATATTCAACTGGAATTTTTTTTATAAGATGCAGTATAAATCAGGCTACAATATTTTTGTAGTTATAAATTTCTGTCGTTCGCGCATGCGCCGTGAAAAATTATTTCCTTTTAACGTTCATATCTCATCGAATTTTTAATAGTTTTATTTACGGTTTTAGTATGTTCTTTCTCTTGTATTTTGTCATCTTTCCTGAAGTTGTGATAAGGTTTGATCAAAAACTCTGCGTGTTATGAGCAAAAACACTTCAAATAAAATTGCCGTTTTTTCAAAAATGTTTCATATTTTCAGAAGTAAGAGTGGTACGTTCATAAAAATTTGTACAGTAATTATACATAGTATGCTAATTAATTACTGAAATTGAGAGCTTATTCCGAGCTATTTTCGAAGAGTTATGGTCAAAAAGCGGTTTTTCTTTCAACCCCCTTCTTGTCGTCCCCCAAATGCAAGGGTAATTTAATTTCAACTTGGAAATGTTCGGTGAAGCCTATATTTTGTATGACTAAAGTTAAAGAACAATTGATCACTTATTTCTCGAGCTATATGTAAAAATGTGAATTTTTGAAAGTGTCCGGATACTTTTGGCCACCTAGTGTATATTAAGCTTCGAAAAACGCAGTTTAAGACGACATTGGTTAATCTTAGGAAGAGCACGAGTCAGGGGCTCTCCCATTGTAAATGTTCGAAATTGATGTCCAAAAAACACCATAGTAGGTCCTTTTAGAACATGTTAGGAAAAGGAACGGGGGTTTTGGAACTTTTTACTACCGATTTTTTTATGTTGAAATTCTAAAAACGAAATGTATAACTATCTCAGTTAATCTTAGGAAGAATGGGGTTCGACCGCTCTCAAACCGAAATTTTTCAAAATTGATGTCTAAACAACGCAACAAGACTTGAAACTCTAAAACTATAATTCCTTTCTAACTTTAACGCCGAAAAAAGAGAGGAATTAGGTTCTGATACCCCCTTCCTCCCATTTTCTTAGCTACTTTTTTAATATTTTTTATTCCAAATCAAAATGGAGAAAATAGGAAAAGATTTTTCAGTTAACTTTTAATTTCTTTCCAGTACCTTCATTGGTTAGAAGTACAGAAGTTTGTGACTTGAGTGTAAGTTTTTTTTTTTCGATTAATTTGTTTATTTTGCAAAGATATTCTTCGGTCACTTTTTTCTGTTTTTTTTCCTCTCTCTCTCTTTTGTACTTCCTTTTATTTTAATGCCATTTACATTCTTTATAATCTGTTTTAACTTTTTATCTCTTTTCTTTTTTTTCGAGCATGTTTCTCAGAAAATCAGTGACGGGTTTATCATGTCGCAATTGCCCCCTCTCCCCCTCCCCGGAAATAGGGGGCTTTTATGAAATAGATTCAAAAAATGTGCATGAAAAATGTTTTATAGAATTCTGTTTTTGACAGAAAGAAGCTTTAAAAATTTCATTTTGACGATCCTTTAAACCCGTAATTCGCCACCGCGAAACATCATGATTTTCCATGACAAATCCTCGAAATTAAAATTATTTTGGTTTTGATGGTGAGATGCACGGTGATTTGAAGTTCCATGCTTTGCTGAGCCCCCATTCTCGTGCCTCATGCGTCTGTACATGTACTATGTACAATGAATGATTTAATTGAAAACAATGCCTTGGTTTCTTAGAAATTGTAGACGAGGAAGAGCGGTCTTTTATAAGTGAGAATTTACCCACTTTCCCCATGACTTTAAGAAAGACGAGGTATATGTTATACGTGTGCGTATTTGTTATTTCAATTGGATTCAAAGCGTAGTATATATTGAGTTATTAATGACTTGAATCTTTTCTGACACCGTGGAAAAATTTTAAATGTCGTTAATGCTTAAGACCTTCAAGTGCAGTTTTTTCATAGGGGGAGCTTAAGCCCCCAAAGCCCCCTCCTGGGTGCGCGCTTGTAACTTCACATAGGATTGAAAATCCTAGAAAAAATGTTGTAATAAAAAAAAGATATATTTTTTTTGCTTTTTCAAAAGTAACTTGTTGATTTTTTAATCTGAAGCGCAATTACTGACAGAGTCGTGTTCATCTAGCGTTAATTTAATTTCCAAGCAAAAAAATTTCTTTTCAGTAGCTTTTGGAGATCAACCTGAGCTGTTACAATGCTAGTGAGGTGAAATTTTGAAAAAAAATGCCCATAATTTTTGAAAAATCTACCAAGTCCGACACTCAAAATCCCGTAGAAATTTCATTATAAATGCGCTTTGAGCCGACAGATGGCGCGTTTACGGTACTAATTTTTTCATCCCCTTTTAGCTTCAGAAATTGGTCGAAAATTACAGGCTGGTGTAAAGCGGAGCGCCCATCCACGTAGGCTACGACCAAATTTGTGTGATTCCTGCGTGTGCATTAGATGGCGCCACTAACGCTTTTCGCGAAGGTTAAAAAAGAGAGAGAGAGAGATTTCTTTTTTTCTTTAATTCTCAGAACTCAGTAGATTTACTGGTTGAGTATTTTTGCTTGGCTTGCCCTGAAGCCTAAATAGTAACCACTACCAGATCTTTTTTTTTTTTTTTTTTAATTTTGTGTAGATTTTAATGATTTATTTTGTGATTTAATTTTTAAATTTCGAGTGGCACACACGAGTGAATATTGTTGTTATTTTTTTTCATGAAGCGAACCAGTTTCACAAATATTTGAGGACATCAAACTTAGCACAAATATTTCCCAGAAATGATGCTATTTCAAGCAAGCCTCTCCGCTTAGTCAACAGATATCTCATGCTCCGTAGTTCATAACTTAACCGAAACCGAAAACCCAAGGTGCGGTGCTGCTGTTTGGAGTCGCCGAATGAAAAAGATCGAGTAAATAAGTGAGGTAAATGTATGTTTGTGATCAAATTTGTGCTATTTGTAAAAGCTTGTTTGGTGAATAATATAAATGATTTGTTTTCATCTATAATTTAAATCTCCATATCTTTTCTTTTGCCCTTGAAACATGTTTGTGAAAGGTGCTTTTTCCATTGTTTCTAATTACTCTGCAATCGTTCGCCAAACTGTGTTTCGGCCAAACTTATTTCCCGCAAACATTGAAAATTGTTTTCTTCCTTCCGTGGAACAAGTAAGATATGCCGCTAGAAAAGGTACAAGAGCTGCTAAATTAGCCGCAAAGAAAGCTAGAAAACTTCAAGATGCTAATAAACCGGCACCAATTCCTAAATATCTTCAAAGAAAGGTTAAAGTAAATACAGAGCTCGAAAGAAAGAGATGTACTGATGAGAACTGGCTGGAAACCCAACCTTTAGATGACGTATACAATATGAAATTATACCGCGGCAAGCCCTATTCTGTTGCTGAAGCTATCGAGATACATAGAGGTACCCATATTCCTTCTATGTTGAATGACCCTTCTGCTATGATATACGCTAGTATTGAACTGGAATTAAAACTGAAGAAAAAGGACAGATTCATGGATGAATTCAGTGGGATTATAACTTTCCCTCATGAATTCGTCACTGGAAAACAAAACCGTGTAATTGTTATCTGTAAAGAGTCTGAAGATCAACTCAAAGCAACAGATGCTGGTGCTTTGTATGCCGGATCTACCACTTTGATTAAACAAATTTTGTCTGGATCCATAGCATCGGATGATTACGACTATCTCATTTGCCATCCGGACATGTTTAAAGAGATCCATGCTTTGAGAGGCATATTGAAAAGAAAGTTCCCAAGTGCTAACAATGGACTACTAAGGCTAGATTTGGACAAAGGCGTTAAAAATTTCATGCATGGAGTTGAATATAACTTAAAGCGTAGTGCAGTGGAACCAGATTTTGGATGGGTCGATGTGTGTTTCGGACGTCTGGACATGCCCACAGAAAAATTAGAAGAAAATCTGAAATTCGCCTTAAACACAATCGAAAAGCACAAACCAGTTGGAACTGCACATTTGCTTTTCATACTGCGTACATTATTGTTTTGTGATAAATCAAGAGATAGACTAAAAATTCCTCACTGGGAATACTTATCACATTACCCAGAAAATGGCATTCTTCTTGAAGTAGATAGTGATGATGAAGAATTAGGGGTAAACTGATTTAAAAGAATGAATCAATTAGTTTAACATTGATGTTGCATTATAGAACTTTAAAACTTTCTCAGTGCAAAATTATTTTTGTTCCTCTGCAAATTTTACCAGTGTATGCTTTTTTTTCTGAACATGATCATTATCTGATGAAAAAGTTTTATACAATGGTAATGTAAAATAAAAGAGAAATAAATTCATCTGGTAAACCATTGTTTCTTATTTTAATTTAGCAATCAATAACGCTATTATATTTAAATGCTTAATTTTTCCCTTTCTATTATGCTAACATTTATGACTAAAGCATCAAATTGCAAATTAATTATGAACTTTTCAGAAACATACAGTATTTTTTTATTTTGAAATACAAATACTAGCAAAGGAAAATTAGATGTCCTGTTTTAAGAAAAGATGTTTCATAAAAAAATCTTTTTTAACCAGGTGCATATTTTAATAATATGGGTCATTTTAAGTGAAAATGGTACAAATCATGTCTGAAACTCTTTATTAAGATTATCAATTTAAATAATTTTCACCAGCTAATCATATTTTTTTTCATTCATTATTGAGTTTCCATTTATTTCTGTATAATGAAGTGTAAATAACTGTTCATGACTCATTTATGAAAGGATTTTAAATATTTTGATCATTTTGTGTAACAGAATGGACAAACAAGCCTTTAAAAATATCTTTATAATCACTAAGAAAAGTTAGAATCACAGGACAAGCTTTAAGTGGTATAAACAGCCTAAAACTAAGTCTATCTGCAATTTTAGGAAAAAATCTATTTTTTTCATCATGAAATCGACTGTAACAGAGTGGACATCCAACAGTTCAAATTAACTATCACAAGAAAAGAATTAGGCTCACCCTGGTTGTTGACTACATAATTTAATGTAACAAGTTAATCACGGCGGTTATACTACCTATATTTTTAAAAATATATATCAGATTGAATGCAATTGTTTATTTTATTTCCAAAAGGCTATGTGGACAATTAGCAACATCGAAAATCTAGGGATATGGATGAATAATAGTGTTTTTTTGGGGAGTGGGGTTTTTTTTCATTCGCGTAATAATCTGCAGAAATGGTGTCAGAAGCATCTTTTGTGCAGTGCAGTGTAATTTATTTTGTTATTACATTTCAGTTTAATTTTAAATCACATTTAAAATTCTAGCAATTTGAAGCAGGGACACGTCATTTTCTCCTTATAATTTTTTTTTGTGTCATTTCTAAATGGATTATACCTAATCAATTGATACTTGATGGCACAAAATTAAATGGAGAACCAATAAAAAGTACACTTAATGGGTGGTAGTTATTAAAATTGATTTTAAAAAATTCTAAAGTCTTGGACATGATTTGTACCATTTTCGTTGGAATAACCCATATACAGCAATTTCATTCCTATTACTTTATTTGGTTTACTTATTACCTTAATTAAATTAAATTTAACTTTCTCAGTATTGTATTAAAATAAGTTTGATTAAAGTTACACAATGAAAAAGATATAATCGTTTCAGAAAGAATATTTATCATAGATGTATTACATTATTTATTCTTTGAAAAAATCTAGCATAAAGAGTTTTTCTACTTGTAGCAAAATACTAAAATGTCGAAGGTTTGTAAATAGTGAATATGTACAAATCTTTCTATATTTTATGTGTGTTTCATCTCCTGTTGAAAATTAAGTTTAAAATTCAGCCATGACATGTTCAAAGGAATAAATACGCAGTACCTTTTTTTTTTTCTCAAATTTAAAATAAAAAATTTTAAATTATTCATAGCATGAAGAGAACACAAGTTTTTTAAAACTTCAATTATGCATTTATTTGATGACATAATGCCATTACTACAATCAAGTTTGATATCCCCATGCTTGCATCCTCTCTTGGATTTAGTTGTTATCATTAAAGATTTTGTTCTTATTATGGAGCAAAAAAAAAAAAAACGAAAATCCCTTGTTTGTTTTCATAATTTAGATAGTATTTTCGAATTCGCAAAAAATGTGGTTATAGTGGATACTTAGGGATTAGTACAATGGAGCTCTAGTCGCAGTGCTTGGCATTGTTAAGCCCCCTCTTCTTCATTTTATTTCATTTCATTTCAAACAAATTTGAAAGGTTAAACGATTAGTAAACACACATATTTTTTTGATACAATAAATAAAAATTAATAGTACAATGTTAATATTAACAAATTCAAAGTGATTTTGATGTAAGAAAACATTCCAACAAAGATTTAGAGATAAATCACAGTTTATCAAATTTGAAAACTTGCTTTTTTTTTTAATGCAATGCAAGTTTGCTAAATATTTTTTCTTTTATTTTTTAATTTAATATTAGTAGTACAGTCGACGCTCGATATAACGACCGTCTCCGTCCTACAGAAATCGGTCTCTATAACGAGTGGTCACTATAAGAGGTAGAACATAGAGTTATTGGGATACAGTTGGGGGTTTTCTCACCGGTCGTTATATTAGGATGGTCTTTATAACGTGTGGTCGTTCTAACGAGCGTCGACTGTACTTTCCTATTTATTACCTACATTCATATATAAAGCAGATTAAGTTTTTCTAATATTACATGGAGAGGAGTCCAAGTAGTTTGTTGGGTCAAAAAACTTCTTATTTTTATTTATTTACATTTTTTTCAGTCTCACATTTCAAAATTGCCTAAAAAGCATGTCACCCAAAACTTTATTTCGCTACCTAATTTGCTTGATTACATAAAATTTATAAAAATAATCATTTATCATCCCTGTGGCAGAAAGTTACCGACACAGCGACATTGTCGCAGCATCAGGGAGACAGCGTGCAGAAATGATTTTTGTGATTGGGAGCAAAAAAAAAAAAGGCTAGGCAAAAACATGATATAAAACAACCACCAGAAAAAAACTCTATGAATCTATAGTATTAATGTCATTTTGATAAATATAAACATCTTGTGTTACTGTAAGAGGGTTGCATACATATTTATTATTGAAGAATATTCATGTTGCAGAAAGAAATTGGTTCTAGAAAATCTGTCGCAGAAAACTGAAAACAATTCTGGCACAGGGTCTCATTGATGCAACCCGCAGTGCATACAAATCTACACTCAGGAAAATATTTAAATGCCAAGAGAAAAAAATAGCTAAAGATGTTCTAGAGATTTAGAGTGTGCGTAAAATGGCTCTAATACTCTCCAACTTTGTATTATATTGCACAGGTGGAACGAAAGGGGCACCTCTCCAATTAGGTTACCATAAAATATGTGCCTCTTTCATTCTACGTATGTAATATGTCCGTTATCTATAATACAGTCAGTGCAAGAAAAAAAGATGCAATGTATTTTGAAAACAGAAAATATCCATGAAATTCTGTGTGCTTATAACAACATTTAATACGTAATTTTCACCTTTTAAATGCCTTTTTTGATCCCAATGTAATAAAGGAAGTTCCTTATATAAATTGTGAAGAATCAATATGCACTATTTTTTAAAACAAAATCTCTGTTATTGAGTGAAATGTGTAGAAAGAATAATTTCATTATTTGATTTCGTACAGCAATATTTTCCCTATAGAAAGCTCCAAGTTTGAGAAAATGAAATTGTAAGTTTTTATTCTTAATTATTTAATTAATCATTGAAAAATTAGGCACAAATGTGAATACTTGACATTTTTTAACAATCAAATAATAAATTCTTCATGACTTTCCGAAAAGTAAAATTGTTTTTCTTACAAATAGTGTTTAAACCAATAAAAGCTAGGTTTTATCCAACCCTGGATAGCATAGTAGTGCCCTCTAAATGCTGAAAAAATCAGGGAGGTAAGCAAATTGGATAGTATTGTATGAGATGAAAAATCAAATGAGAATTTTATGAAAAAAAATGTCAAATTAAAAAAAGATTTTTCAACTAAAATGAGATTTTTAAAAAGTGTAAAAGTTTAAATTGGTATTTTGAAAAAATTAAAAAAAAATTTTTTAAAGAGTTCAATCAGACTTTATACCTTGGCTGTTAGTAAAGTGTCCAACCTTTTCTTTTCTTTGTGAGTGCTTGAAAACCAGACCGATGTAAATTAAGCGTTCTTGGATGAGCTAACTTTGAACCTTTCTGTCTAGGGATGAATTCTTCCTCCTCTGTCAATAGCATTAGTCGTTCAAAAACAGTTTGACTGATGTAAAACTTTTTTTCATGACTTTTTTTTCCCAAATATTTTTTAAAGAAAGAAAAAAAAATCAGGTTAAAAAAAGATGTTATATTCTTTATTTATTGAAATAGTATTTTAAAATAAAACCATTCATTTTGATTTGTATACTTTCTGAATAAAATATTTATAAATTTATGTTTTAACTACTGTATAATTATAGCAAAAAAAAAAAAACTTTTCATTTGATGAATACTAAAAAAAAAAAAAAAATTAAATGTACATGTTGCATTTTTTTCACAAGAGTTCATTCGTAGTTGAATCAATATTATTATTATTTTGTACAATGTGTACAAATATGCACACATTAGAGCAACAGGCTTTGTTTTCCAGGACTTTTCTGTACACCTATTTTTTAGCATAGTGGCTCAAAATTCCCTTATTGCTTTCATTACAGTAAATTCTGAGTACAATGTATACTAATAAAAACATAACAAATTTAAAAGTGTTCACTGACGAATTCAAATGTTTACATAGAGTAAATAGAGAGAATTTAAATACATTAAAATTAAATTTGTATTAAACTCTCCTAATTGTAATTGCTGATAATATCCAAAAATTTTATTATTTGCTATTATTTATACATAACTGTTCTTTATTAATTAGATTTTTTTACCATAGAAATACATCTTCGATATGAAAAATAATGGAGTATTCAATATTTTAGCTGCAGTAGAAGATGGAGGTGATTGTGCAGAATAAAGAAGAACAATTAGTTGAATATTTGAGGAATATTCTGAAGCATCAAGTTGCACCCAAGGGTATCACAGAGCTCAGAAGTCTGGTCAAAGATGCCCCCAAAAAGCTTAAGCTATGGAACTACATGGAAGAAAACCTGCCTACAGAGAAAGAATTCTCCGAACTGCTGGAGAAATTTTCGCAATATTTCAACTTCAACCCGGATAGAACAATTACAATTACTGGTCCCAACTACTGCACGCTACCATACTCAAACTCTAGTGCTGTCTCTGAGAAGCCATGTGATGAAGTGGATGGGATAAGCCACCAGTCCGACCTGGAGAGCGATTCTGACTCCTCTGAGGATTATTTTTCTTCTGAAATGGTATTAACAAGTGATTCTTTCCATAGTAGTTTAAGCTCTGACAGCTCCTCGGATGCCTAATCGTTTTCTAATATATCATGGAACATTGAATCAGTGTTGTCTACTTGTGTCTTGCTGTAGCTGTGATCAGCCTGTTTCATTGAAACATAAGAATGTAATGCAATTAAGAAATTTTCTTTCAAAGAAGATTTATTTATTATTTATTTGTCTAAATTATTTTTTTTTTTTTAATTTATACTAATTTATTTTGTTCCTTTTACGAGGGCTGTCTGAAAAGTTTCCGACCTCGATATGAAAAGGGCAAAACTTATGAAACAAAGAGAGATGTTCTTATTAAGGAGTCTTTTGGAAACTTGGAACCGTAATTTTGGCTATTTTCAGTTCAAATTGTGTGCGTGACAGCCATACTAGTGAGTTGCTCCAACGGTTTTTTTGAAAATGGAAAAAATGGAATATCAAGCTCTGATTCAATACTTGTTTTAAAAAGGAAATATCCCTGCACAAATTAAAAAGGAGTTGAATTCTGTGTATGGGGACTCTGCACCATCGTCTACAACCGTAAAATTTTGGGTAGCGGAATTAAAACGTGGCCGTACCAGCTTGAGTGTTCATGAACGCTCAGGTCGACACAAAACTGCTACCACTGATGAACACATTACTAAAGCTCATCAAATGGTCCTGGATGACGCAGATTGAGGGTGAGATATATAGAAGAAACTATGAATATCTCTAAGGAATGCGCATGCCACATTTTAAATAAGAAATTAAGCACACGGAAGCTGGCTGCACTTTGACTGCCGCATTTACTCAATTTGACCAGAAACGTGTCCGAATGAACATTTGCAGCGCACTTCTGGCACAATGAGCCAGAGTTTTTCTGACGACTTATCACTGTGGATGAAACCTGGATTCATCAGTACACTCCAGAAACAAAACGCAGTCAAAACAATGGACTGCAAAGTGAGAACAGCTCCAAAAAAAGGCCAAAACAGTTCTTTCTGCAGGAAAAGTGATGCCGACCCTTTTCTGGGATAGCCATGGAGTGATAGTCATTGACTATCTTAAAATGGGAAAAGCCATAACAGAAGCATACTATTCTACTCTTCTTGACAAATTGCATGGGGAAATAGAAGAAAAACGGCCGCATTAGAAAAAGAAAAAAGTTCTTTTTCATCAAGAAAATGCTCCTGCTCACACCTCAGTGGTTTCAATGGCCAAAATTCACGAGTTAAGACTCAAAATCGTTGAACACCCACCCTACTCACCAGACCTGGCTCCAAGCGACCTTTTCTTGGTCCTTAAGCTGAAAGAAGCACTTGGAGGACAAAGGTTTTCTTCAAATGAGGAGATCATAAACTTTGTCAACAGCTTTTTTGAGGACACATTTTCATCATTACTTTTGGATGGGTTAAAAGGATGGGAGCATTACTGGATGACGTGTGTGGACTTACAAGGAGACTATGTCAAAAAGTAACAGCCAGTTTGGACGATAAAAATATTTTATCTATGTTAGGTCGGAAACTTTTCAGACAGCCCTCGTATGTTGCTATTTTGCAAGTTTATCTTTTGCAATTAAAAAAAAGACACTTTTTATACTTTATTATATACCCTTATAATACTTATATGCTTGTGTTTTGCTGTAGCTGTGATAAGCGTATTTCATTGAAAGATAAGACTGCAATGCAATTAAGAAATTTTCTTTCAAAGTAGATTTATTTAAAATTTATTTATTTGTTTATTTATTTTTTAAGTTAATTTTAAAAAAATATACCTATTTATTTTGTTCCTTTTACGTTAGTATTTTACAAGTTTTTCGTTCGCAGTTTAAAAAAAAAACACTTTTTGTACTTTATTATACTTATTATATAGTTATATATCATAGAACACATTAAATTGGTGTTACTTGTTTGCTTTGCTATAGCTGTGATCGTGATCGGCCTGTTTCATTGAAACACTAAGAATTCAATAAATTAAGAAATTTTCTTTTAAAGTAGATTTATTTATTATTTAATTATCTATTTATTTTTTTTTAAGTTTTCATAATTTATCCTTGTTTATTTTTTTCTCTTTTATAGTAACCAGGGTTCGAAAATATCGGATATTTTGATATACATCCGATTTTTTTCACTCAGCATTAATTGAAGTCTTAGAATAGTAAATGCGTCTTTAAAGTTTTTTCTTTTCCTAAATAATTGTAATGTTATGTTTATATAGATTTTAGATATTTTTTTAGTTTTTAGTTAATTTGATTGAGTTACTTTAGCACCAGCTGGTTTGCTCATTTTTCTTTTGTAGCTATCTTAAAATGATAGGGAGGTTTGATTTTTTAATCTTATTTTGTCATGATAGAACTACATACACGAACATTATCGGTTTAAAAAAAAGTATGACACCCCCCACCTCAGTATAAAATCTCTAGCAGCGCAAGTGGTTGTACTCTTTTTCTTTTTAATGTGTCTTCAGCTTGAAAGGCAGTGTGTCTTAAACACATGCAACATCCAAACTTTTATTGTTTTCTTGTTCTTTAGTTTATTTTGTGGTTATTTATTTTTATTTGTCTTATTATAAATAAATTGTTTTTTTGCCAATTAAATTTTAACTAAAACTTTTTGTCATTTTAATCTCTTTTTAATTTTAAACAATTTTTTTAATGATTTTTGTGAAGTATTTTTTTTTATTTCAAAATTTTTAAATTTCTTGAACATTAATATTTGTTTGGAATTATTTAAGTTTAATAGTAAAATAAATTCACAATACCGCAACACCGTTCCAGTGTGTTCTGACATCAAATCACCTTGGTCATTATATACATTCGGTTTTCATTAGTGTTTGATGTAGTTGAGAAACTGTTTGTACATATTTAAGTGTGCGTGTGTCGTGAAAAATTCAGTTTATTTGTATGTTAAACATTTCCATATTTAATAATCTTTGTTTAAAAACATTAAATGTTATTTCATTTCTTAGCTCAGTTCTAAAACTAAATTTGAACCATTTTAAAAATACATCACTTGATAAAACTTTTTGAATTATTTTCGCTATAAAGTGTTTATATTTCATAATTTTTCCCATTTTCAAACATTAATATTTATCTGGAAATTTAAGTTTTGTGGTAAAAGAAATCCACCATACTGCTGAAAAATATTGACACTGCAATAAAAAATAAAAAGTTTTGTAGATTAGTGAAAATCTTGATTTTTTTAAATCATTTTTTAAGGATGTTACAAATTTAATTAAAATTGAAAAAAATAATGTATTTCCAATTCAATTTACTAAACTACATTTAGGTGGCAAAATTTCTGCAATCACACCAGCTTCTTCAAAATTTTATTATATTTGTCATTTGATGCTTTTGTTGGTTTTAATATTTTTCTATCAGAATGAAAAATATAAAGCCTTGCACAAAAAAAAAAAAAATAAATAAATAAATAACTTTTATGTATGTCTTCAACTAACATTTTACTTCATTTTACTCTTTTTATAATATTTTACACTGATGAATTTTGATATCCTTATTTAAACACTTCAAAACCACTTTCTTCAATAAAGAAGTTAAGCACAATAAAAATTTTAAAATTTGTTTCTCAAATATGTGTTCAACTTGTGTCAGTGTGTATTTGCATTTCTTTCCTACTAACTCTGTTGCTATCTGTTATTTCTTTGTCTTGTACCATAGGCGGACTTACGGGGGTGCCAGGGGGTGCGCCGCACCCCCAACATTTTTGGTTGGGTTTTGAAAATAATGAAATTAAGTATAATTCGCCAAGAAATGCAGTTGGAAAAGAACATTATTCTTTAATTCAGTGCTGTATTAAAGAATGAGTGTATATACTCCGTAATTGGGTATTTATTGGTACATTATTACAATTTCTTCTACTTTGAAACTACTATGGCGAAATTAAAAAAAAAAAACGTGACTATTGCAATAACTTTATCAGTAAAATCTGCCTGAAATCAGCTGAAAACCAGCATTTTTTAGGTAAATTTTCAAAATTTTCCATAGAAGTACCCCCCCCCCCCCCGGCAGGGACGTCATTTCAAGTTTTTCCATGGGGGCAAAGGGTCCAAACACAATGCAATTTCACCGGAAAACATCAAAAACCACGCCCACTTATATGTAAATACATTGATTTCTCAAAGCCAGGGGGTCAATTGACCCCTGCCCCCCCCCCCCAAATGACGAGCCTGCCCCCGGACTTCTTATTGTAGTGGCGCAACCAGAGGGGGCCCACAATGATCGTGCTCCTTTCCTCCCACCCTTTCTCCAGAATGCTGAGTTGATATTTTTTTTAAAATATTCTTTATTATTGAATTGAAGGAAAGAACGCGTCTTGGGAAAAGGCACCAAAATACCCAATGTTGAGAAAATATCTTAATTTCTTTTTAAAGAAGGAAAAATATCGACACTTAAATTTTTCAACAGCTTCAGATTGTTAGTCAGCTAATTGTGCCACCCCCACCCCTCTCGCCCTATCCTCTTGTTTTTAATTTCATTTCTGCCTGATTTATTTTTTCTTATTTTTTTTTTTCTATTTCGTCTGAAATTAAAAAAAGTCTTCAAAATTGTATTCCTCGGAAGTCCTCTACCCCGCCAAAATCATTACGGAGTATCACAAATTTCGTCACCTGGGCTTCAGTTTAGCAAAATTTCCTTTGAAAATCCTCCAAATACCAAACACCTTAAAAGATCGAAAATTGCTTAAAATTTCGTTTTAGAAGCTTCAATTTTGGAAAATTTTCGGATAAGGGCAACCTCAACCACCCTTTATCCATCATTAAAAATCGTTAAAATTTTATTTTTCTAAATTACAGTTCCGAAAAGTCTAAAGGGGAGAACCTTTTGGCACAGCAGGCTTTGAAATCCTAAGAATTGACATGCTCAGGACTTCAAGTCTTCTTCCCGCCAATGGAAGATTGAAAACAGTAGCCTTAAATCTTCCTTCTAATACCATGGAATATTGCACATAAGAACTTTGTTCTTAGAACTTAAATTTCGAAAATTTTCAGGTTAGAGCCCCATAACCCCCTCCAATAACCGCATAAAAAATTGTCTAACATTGCGTTTTTGGAACTTAAACTATGAGAAATTGAAGAGCTGGTAGATAGGGGGGGAGGGAGTTTTTTTTATCTGTTTTCAAAAAATCCATCGGGACAATCCTACAATCAAGTTCATAAGACTTGAATTTCTAAAAATATAATTCGTACCTTTCTTCGCCCTCAACTTCGTCTCGCTTCTAACAACATTAAAAAATTATTTAAGGTTTCTTCCATAGTTTCAAATGTTAAGAAGTGCCGAATCCCTATTGTTACACGATATGGTCTACGTCGCGTCTTCAGGACGTAAATTTCAAAAAAATTTGGACAAGCTTTTCAATATCCCTTTTTCTAATATCATTCAAGACGTCTATGACCCTAAAAATTATGTTTTTAGAACGACAATTGGATGAGAGGTATAGCACACCGTTCTCTTTCAATTATACGAGCTGACACTTCCGTATGAAATCTGAAAAAGAAAAAACTAATGTTTGAAAAAAATTAAGGCGGGAGAGACTTAAAACATCTTCTTCTAACATTACTGAATATTGCTGTAAAACTTCGTTTTTTAGGACTTGTATTTCGAGATGTTTCTTGGAGAGAGAACCAGAACGCCTCTCTCGTTACATCATCAAAGTTTGTATACAGTTGCGTTTTTGGAATTTCAACTTCGAAAAGTTGTGGGGAAGGTGATCGATTTTGCTCAATTTTTCAAGAAATTGATCGGGGACAGTCCTTAAGATAAGCCCCATCCCTTAAATGAGCGTCTACAAATATCGCCTATAATCGCGTTTTTAGGACTTTAGTTTCTAGAATTCTATGTGGAAGCTCCTGTGAACTTTTCTTTCCCCTCACAGCATCAGAGGCAGTCTAAAACTGCATTTTCAGGTTTACAATATCAAAAATTTTCCTGGGGATAATCTCCCCAACCTGCCTATAAAATGGAGAAAAAACTAAAAGCAGGATTCGCCAACGTGGGCCCAGCCAGAAAAAAACTCACCTAGATTTTTCGGGTGAGCCCACTTGAAATGACACACTATGTCGGTGAAGTGGTTTTTTTCACAATTTACTGCACATTGAAAACATTTATTTCAGAAACAAACTAAACATTACAAATATTTTGATCAATATCAAGTCTAGAAATTGGTACTGATCAGTTTAGTTATAACATTGAGTTTATTATGATATTTAGTGTTGGTCAATACGTGGTCCAGAAAAAGGCATCTTCCTTTCTGAGCAAACTTATTCAGTATTAGAAATAAAACTGTGCATCTGAATTTGAGTTATTTGTTTATTTATTTGAATATTTAGAGGATCAAACTAAACAGGAACTATTTAAATCCATAAATTTAATTCAATATCAATTTAAAATGTTTTATCATATTAATTTTAAAAAATCAATATAGCATTGCTTTTTCCAAATAAAAAATTCTTTAGGGGGTCACAGTGACCTCTCTTCATGGCTCCCGACTCTTTAAAAATTTTACGTAGCAAGCAGTAGTTTGGTATACAATGTTTGAATAGAGAATGGTATTAAAATGACTCCCCTGAAATTTGATTAAAAACCCAGACGGGCTGGGTTTTTTGAAACTCGGGCTGGGTTGCTTAAAACTGTTTTCTGGTTGCACCACTGGCTTGTTGTCCAGGGAATCACCCCCCCTACCCGATTTCTGCTACTGTTGCACCCCCAGAATTTGCGGTCTAAGTCCGCCTTTGTCTTGTACTGTTGAATTTTCAAATTGTAATACCTAAAAACATAAATATTGAATAGTTCGTTTGAATTTCAACTTGAAAAATGTATGACTTTGTGCAACTAACATTTCTTTTTCATTTTGATTCATTCTATTGACTTTATTGTTATCTGTTACTTCCATGTATTTTTTTTACTCTGATGTTGTTGAATTTTCTAATGCCTTTTTAAACTTAACACTTTATATTCTTCATTGTTAAAGGTGATTGTTAACAAAAGAAAAAAATAAGGTTGCTAACAACAATAAAAGTGCTCAACTAATATTTTATTTCATCTAACTCACTAATGCTGACTTTGTCTCTCTAAATTATTTCTATGTTGGTTTTCACAGATGTTGAATTTTCAAATGCTTACTGAAGAGTGGTATAGTAATTCTTTTGCAATTGTGAGCGTTAGTTGATTGTCTTGACTATATATAAATATTAATTTTTGTTGTTCTAAAGTTTAATTTTATTCGAGAATCAAACAATTAATTATTCTAGTCATCATTTTCTTTTCCTGATCAAAGACTCTTTCTTTCCCCTTGTTAAATTTTTTTCGCTAAATAATATTTCCACTCTTTTTTCCCTTAAAAAATTATATTTTTCGGTCCATTAAAATTTTTCGTGTTTTTAGAATACAAATCTGCTCAGCAATCATATTTAAAATATGCTTTTTATTTTATTTTAACTTGTAAAGTATTTTTTATTTGATGATTCAACAATTAATTTATGTTTTTTATGTATGCAAATTAATACGTATGCTTCTTTTTTTTCTTTGTTTGGGCATTGTTCTTTTATTTAAAGTTTGCTGAAAACTAACTCCCTTTTTTATTGTATTAAAATAGTTTTAGCACAGGTAGAATTGACATTTATCAGCTTTTTTGCCTGAAATTATCCTCACAAGTATTAAAAGATTACTGTACTTACTGTTCTTTAATGTAAAGTCCTGATGTAATCAAGCTTTTCAAATTTTAATTTATATATTGTATCCAACATTCTAGTTCTCTTCTTTCCTTAATGAATTTGTTAAAACACATTACTTCTATGTTATTTTTTGCTTTATTGAATATTCAAACTCATGTTTAAACATAATTCTTAATATTTTGTAGCACAAGTGCCAAATTGAAGAGAACATACAGGATATTGAAAAGCAGTTAGTTGAGTATGTGCAAAACCTTTTGAAATATCAAATTTCTCCATTGAATATTTCAATGCTTAGAAATTTGGTAAAAGACACCCTAAACAAGCGCCAGCTGTCGGAATATTTTGAAAAGCAGTGTCCTACTGATGAAAAATTCTCTGAATTTTTCAAGCGACATCCATGTTTTAATTTTGATGCTCATGGAAACATGACAGTTGCTGGTTCTAGCTGTAGTGCTGTTTTGGGATCGAGCTCTACTAATACTTTGCAAGAAACTTATGATGAAGTTGATAGTTTTAAGAATAGAGAGGAGTATGAATCTGACCAAAATAGTGGTTCGAGCGATTCAGAATCAGATCATGAAATGGTATCAAGTTGATGAATTTGCTCAATTATAGCAATTTATGATTTATACCTAATTATAAAATGCTATAGCTTTTTACTATAGCTAATATATATAAATATATAGCTAATATATATACTGCTATAGCTAACATATATAAATTAGAGCTTTTTGCTACATGAGAGAAAATTATCGAGAATCTAGTCTGCAATTGTTTTGTGAACCTGCATGGTTCAAATTTTTATTGGTGCTTATGAGAACCTGAAGATTAGTTTGCTTGTAATGCACAAGTCTTCATTAAGATTCTTACTTTGGGAAGAGAAAAAAAAGAATGATACATGGTCAAGAAGTTGTTATTGATGAAGTTTTACTTCTTAAAATTGCTTTCTCTGTTTCATCACCAAACTCTGAGAATTGAAATGTGAAAAATTGTTTGCTGTGGATATTTCTACAATTTTTTTTCATGTTTTTTTTCTTCCTTAATGCAAATGTGCAAATGTAGGAAGTCGTGAAACAGTTTCTAGATGTACCTACTATCTTGCAAGAAAACAAATAACATCCTATTTTTATAAACATTAAATTCGTAGTGTAGATTTTCAATTACTACAATTATTGCTTGAGACGTTACAAAAAAGTTTTAAATTCCAAATAATTGCAAACATATCTGAGATACTTTGCTATCATATTATATGCTAAATAAAATGGAAACTATAAAATATCAAATCTTTTTTTCTTTTTAAGCTATTACATTTAGTTTATTTGTTATTTTTATTATTTTTTCTAAAATTTCTCAATAAGTAAATTTTCATAGCTTGTTTGTTCTTATTTTACAATTAAGTTTTCAGTGAAAAGGTTACTTGTTATGTAAAAAGTTGAGCATTGTAACTATAACATTACAACAGCAATTACTATTAACTAACTATTTGCATTTTTACAGAATAATTTCAATATTTTTAAAATGTTGAAATTACAAATTTGAGTTTGTTATTGTTAGTTATCTTCACTATGTATTTTATGGTTTTTTTTAAATTCTCATAATTAAATAATTAAAAATAATTATTAGTTGGTAAATCATTAGCCATTGAAAACAACTTAACTTACTGTTGTCAAGGTTGAAATCAGGATGATATCAATTAAGTAAACTTTAAAGCTCCTGCATTGTTTTGGTTACTTCTCATAAAGTTGTAAAATTAAAATAATGCTTTTCATTTTTTCTGAGTTTTATAATGGTTAGTTATAAATTGTTACTGTTATTGTGATAAATTTTCTTATTTATTTGTTATTAATATTATGTTGTTGAATTGTTAGATTTGTTACAAGAAATTTACATATCATTTATATCATTGACTAATTATGTTGTGTTTGATTAACAATACTTTAAGGCTTGTTCTTGGTCAATATTTTTATTGATCAACAGACGAATTTGTCACTGATTTAAATGTAGGTCCTATATTTCGAAAGCATTGTTATGAAGGGCATATTATGTTTTGTTATAAAGTTCATTTGAAGTATGCTCTCAGTATTAGCAACATTTTGGTTTAGTGTATGAAGATAATTTCAATATGTATGTCCTATTTCTCATTTAAACATGATTTTTTAATTTTTTGATCCCAGAATCTACTGTTAGAATAGATAGAGGCCATTGTGTGTAAATTGTAACGCAAGTGAAAATAAAATGTGAGTTTAAAAATATATGCATTTATTAAAACTGTATTGCAAGCTTATATATGAATAAAGCTTCATGCATTATTAATATTACTTTTGTTATTTTGATAACTTGCAACTACATATTTTAACACTGACAATCGTGATGCCTTTGCTATATTGTTCATTTTTCAAATGTTAGTTTGTATCCTATCTGGCTCACTTCAACAGGAAAGATCAAAAGTTGTATCAAAAAAATGTTTGTCTCTTACATTTGTCATCAAGCTTCAGTAAAGATACAAACTTACAGTTGAAAATTGGGAAAATTTACTCGGATTGATGGTAATAAACTGTAAGCTTGCTGAACTGAGTTTTTTAAAGTTGAAGCTTTTTGTTTTTGTCAAAAAGCAATGCCGTGTCTGGCATATTTTTGAACTCAAAATGCAAGATAGTTAAGTTTAAATACGTTTATTATTTTTTTCCTAGCATTCAAAAAGTAAATAAATAATAAAAACTTTTGGAAATCAAGATGTAAGCGGGAAAAAAAGCTAAAATAACCTGTGCCACTTACTTTGTGCTAAACTCCAATTGTGCCTTTGGTATTGGTATTCATATTAAATTTTATGGGTCTTTTTTGCTCAAAAAAAATTTTTTTTTTTTTTTTTTTTTTCAAAGATGACAGGGAAACTTGAGCCAGCATAGATTTTTGAGAAAAATTCCTCAGGTTTTTTGAAGTTGCAACACTATTTTTTGGTTGTCTTATTTAAAAAAGTTTCACTTACATTTCTGAAGCTAGATGGCGACACTACATGATTCTAACAGCGGAAGTCTTCTGATAGTTCTCTCATCAGCAGATTCCTGCCAACTTTACATCCAGAGAGTTACATACACTAGAGGTTCTGAGTGAAATGATTTGAAGACATGGGAGCCCATGTACGAAGTTTTTTTTTTTTTGGGGGGGGGGGGGGTGAAGGGCTCAGATATTTTCCCCACAGATTTAGCAGGATATTTTTTACATGGAAAGCTATTTCAGTGCAGATATTGAGCGCACACACACACAAAGTGTTGACCCTTTTGAAGTAACTTATTCATTACTGGCAACTTCGGGCTTCACGAAGAACATGCTTCATTTACGAATTCCTGCCAAAAAAGAAATACTACTAAAGCGGCAAAAGAAAAAATACTAAATTCTTGTGGGGAGGGGTCTGGGGGGGGGTGTGGTCTCGAGTAAATGTTCAACAATTTAATTATACATTTTTATTTAGTACAAGTAATATTTAATAATATACAAAAATTTACCAACAATAATTTTAACTTAGTATATATTAATACCATTATTATTTATTTTATTTTTATTTTTAATATTAATTACATTTTTTTTTAATTATAACAATTTAAGACTAAAAGAATTATTTAATATAAAAATACATTATACATAATTTAATTTTTATAACATTAATTTATTATTAAAAATTTTAACCCAAGCACTAACCATTTAATGTGTAATATTTAAAAAATTTATCAATAATTTATATTTTTAACATCCCAAAATTAATTTAACACTATTTGATAATTTAATATACAAAATTATTATTTAGTTAATAAGTTAATATTAATTTTATTTTATATTACAAGTAAACAATTAATTTTATAATATTATTAAACATTTAATATAAATATTTATATTTTATATAACCTATTTTAATTACAACAATTAAAAATCAACCCCCCCCCCTTGTAAATTTTGTACAACATTTATATTATTATTTTATTAATAATTTACATAAATTTACATTAATATACAATGTATTTAATATAACAATTTTAATTATCAAATTAATTTACATACCCATACCAACATTAAATTATATTAACATATATTTAATTAAAAGTTATGAATTACTACGAATATAATTTAACATAGTAATTAAATACAAACTTTAACACATATATATTTTAAACAAAAAATTTAATAACAATTAAAGTATACAACAATACTATTTTAATTATTTATTATACAATATAATAGTTAAAATATATTTTTACAATACATAATTAAACAAAATATTTTATTATACATACAATATAATATATTATATTTACGAAGTTATTTACATTGTACAACAAAAAATTACATTAACTATATTACTACATAAACAATTTATAATATTAACCAAAACATATTAATTTAATAAAATTTAATACAATTTATATTTTATTATTGTAAATATAAACTATTAACATATTTTTTTATAATTAAAAAACCAATAAAATAGTATGTATTAACATACATATTTAAACAATTATTAATTATATTTACCAATTTTTTAATTAAAATATTAATTTATTATGTTTTATTATTAACAATTATAACATAATTACCAAATAGTATAAAAATATATTAACATACAAACACCAATACAATAACAAAGTTTACAATTAACAATAATAATTTAACATAACAAATAATTAATATTTTAAAAACGCAATTATATATTATATTTTATTTATTTAAAATTATATATTTATTATTAATATTTAACACCCCCGTTATTAAAATATAAATTACACAAATTTATAAATTTGTTACAAATAATATAATAATTTTTATATTAATATATAACATATTACATATATTTATTTTTTAATACATATTATTATATTTATTAACATATTTATATTTTACATAAATTTTATATTATATTCACCAGTAAAATTTTAAACATTTTTTATTTATTTTTTTTTAACACAATTTTTATTTTATTTATAAATTATTATTTATATTAATTAAGTATACATAAGTACAAATTAAAATTATACAATAATTACAAGATTTTTATTATTTTTTAAATTAGTACAATAAGTTTAATTACCAATTACAAATTTTATATATAAAATTTTTAAATTACAAATAATTTTAAAAAATTTTCAAGAAATATATTATACAAGTATATTATATTTAATTAACACAAATCATTAATTTATTTTAATTTATTAGTGTATTGACATACAATACATTTATTTAGTATTATTTTTTTTTGTACAACATTTATATTGTATTAATATATAGAATATTATATACCTATATACAACATATTTTTAATTATTATATACGTTACATAACCATTAATTTTGTATTTAATATAAATAATAACATAACAACAAGTATTAAATATACAACAATAAGTACAATGTACATTTTTAATTACAATTTAATAAAAATATATACCATAATAAACACTTTAACATAATATATTTAAATTATTTTAAATTAATATTTTAAGAACAATATTTACACAAAATAATTTATATGTTATACATTATTTACAATATTTGAAAATAACACAACCAATTATATTTTAATTAAATACAATTAATTTATAAATTTTAGTTACATATATTATATATTTTATACACAAATATAATACAATTAATTTAAACAAATATATATGTTTACTAATATTATTAATTATAACAAAATATACCAATTGTAAAATATAAATAATACTATATATACCATTTATATTATATTTAACAAAATACAATGTTAACACAACATACATTTAACAAATTAGTTTACATTTATAAAATATAAGAACAAATTTATTTTATAAATATTTATCCATTTTATAAACAATTTATACATTAAAGTTATTATAACTATCTTATTTTTATTATAAACATTATTTTATTTTTTTATTAACCATATATTTACCAACAACATTTAACAATTTGTATAATATTATACACATATTTAAATAATATTTATATTATTATTTAAAAATTTTTTACATTTAGCATTTAATATAACAGTATTTTTATTATTTTATTGACCATTTATAACAATAAAAATATATTTATTATAAATAAAACATGTAGTGATAATGTATTTTATAATAACCACTGGTATATTATGCTCAATGGGGCAGAGGTGTCTCACCACTAATATGGTACTTTAGGTCAGTTTAATTTTACACATAAATTAAATTTTTATATAAATAACTAATTTTTATAATATTGTTTTTTAACCATTATATTAATTAATTTTTTATTACACTTACATATTAACATTTTTTAATTAGTAAATTACATATTTTGATTACATTTATATAATTACAATTATATATTTTTAACATTTATATAAAAACAATTATATTTTATTTTATTTTAACATTAATATCTAACAAATTTTTAATTACATTATTAGTATTAAATATTATATATATACCATATTAATTTTTTATTTAAATATAAATTTTATATAAATATACAATTTATAACTTTTGAAATTAAGGTACAACAAAAATTAATATATATAATTTCGAGTATTTAATATTAACTTAAACATATAACAAAACAAATTTTTATATCCGAGTACACCCCCCCCTCCCCCTTCATATAAGCGCCCATGTTATAATTACTTAATTAAATCATTGCCACCGGCTTGATTGCATGAATTATTATTATTTTTTCCATTTTGAAATACTGGTAGCGGGTCCTTCATTTAGAGGGAACCAGCGAATTCCCCCAAGCCCAAGCATGGTCCTATATCTCCCAACAGTCAAACGTCTTGTGCAAGCATCATTTTTCACACCAGAAACTGCATTGCTCATGCTCGGTGGCAGATCTTCATTTGCTAATCGTATATCTCTAATTTGCTTTGAATGATAAAAATTACGCAACTACCACGATTCCATGTTTTTAAATGCAGAAGGTAGCGTTTTTTCGGGGGGGGGGCGAGGGGAGGGCTCCACTGTCTCCCCAAGAAACAATAGCTAAAAGCATTCAACAAAAGAAATAATTGCTTTGTAGAGTTCTTGGTGGAAGGTCTATTTAATTTAAGAAAACTTTATGTTCAAAGTTTTGTTACGTTTGTTTATTTTACTTAAATTGTTTCTGAAGAAAATATCAAAGTCGAATTTTTTTGTATTTTTAAATATTATCTTTTAAGTAGCTTTTTTTTTTTTACTATTTTAAATTTTACAATTGGGCACATATTTTATTGTTTTATGTACGTATAGTATAACTTTAAAATCTTCTCCGGTTTATTAGTGTTATTTTCGTATGCTATAGTGTGAATATAATTATCTGAATCTGAAAAGATTGCGTGAAAATTTTGCAAAATTATACAAAAAGGAATTGCCCAGAAAAGAAAAGAAACAATACTTGAAAACCTGGCTGAAATGCTTGATTGCGAAAACTTAAAATAAAAATTCAAATAAAAATCAGTCCATTACTGGACAACTGGACTTCACTTTGACAACTGCTACTGAATTGATCTGCCAATTCAATAGCGCAAGGAAAAAAGCAATTTGTTTTCTCTGCCGTAACACTGTATCGGCAGCAAAACTACTTGTACAGACTTCATTTGTTTCTCCCGGGAATCAACATGCAAGGCACTTGAGAGAGAAATAGGTTGCGACCGTTGGCGCACAACCTTAATACTTCCACAGCTCCAGATTGGAATAATATAGAACAGCAATTTTCAACCGGTGGTCCGACTGGCCGGCACCGGTCCGAAGAAAAATTGGACTGGTCCTTAGACACTTTTGCTAACACCCGTTTAAAAAAAAAAAAAAAACATAACATTAACATAAATACGGTATTTTTACTTAAATTTCGAGGTTGATTTTTGAAATCTTCTGTGTTTTTTGCCAATATTTATAACTTATGCTAAATTAATGCAATAGTTAACAATTTTAACTTACAAATATTTTTTCTGATAGTTATTTAGTACCAAGTAAAGTTTTATTTATGTATTTAATACTGCATTATTTGTTAATCATAAGGGGAAGAGTAATAAAGGGAAAGAATTCACCACTCGTCTCTAAAAAACTTAGAAACTTTTAACTACACCCGAGTTTTATTTATTTATTTATTTTCCATAAAATGAAAGAAAAAGGGAAAAAAAATCTACTATCTAACTACACTGCAACGTTTCTTGACAACAGCATCGTGACGTCAGCCTATGAAAAACGAGCTAGATAAAACGTCACAGCCTACTTGGCGAATTAGAGGAGATCGCTGACTGCTTGTGAGCTCTTATTGAGCTCCGCCCGTAGTGACGTTCAGTGTCAAGTTAAGTTGCTGTCGACTATAGTTCGAAAATTTAATTTACGTGTTTTTACGGATCTGCGAGTTAAGTTTTTTTTCTTTTTTTTCAGAAAAACGAAAAAAAGAAAAAGCGGGAGGGGGGACTACAGGTCCGCGATTTTGTTTCGAAAGCCTTTGCTGATAGGTTCGCGGGTCAAAAAATGTTGAGAAACGCTGATCTAGAATCCTCTAGCCAGAGTACGTAGTGCTTTCTGGAAAAGTGCAATCAGCTTTCCTGGTTGTTTTGCTCTCTAGAGTAAATAGAGTATTTGCACTGGTTCAGTTACTTTAGAAGAGAAAGGAGATTGACATAGAATTAGCGAGCATTTTGATTGGGACACGCTGTTACTTTACTGTGAAGTATTAACCGTGTTATTATTTAGTAGTGCACCGTGCACCTATGTTTAAAGACTTTTTTCGGTTACTTTTCTCTATAACAATGCTCGAATTTTACTTCCGCTTTTTAATTGTTGCTAAAAACAATTTAAAATAATAGTAAAAGCAATTCCAAATAATAGCAATCGTGAAATTAATTTTGTAATAAATTTTACAAACTAATTTCAAAGCTGATTTTAAGCAAGCATATATTCTGATTTTGGACATTTTAAACTTTTCAAGTAATGCTGGCTTTAGAAGCATTCTTCGATTCAAGTAAAGATATTGGTTTAAAAGTTTTTTTAAAGCCCTTTTTATTTACCTACTATATATGGCTGGTTGGATTTTTCGCTCTTCGTCCGAGAGCAAGCGAGGAGCTTTCTAGAGCTCACAGTGGCGCACGGGGGAGCTAAGAGGTTTAAAGCCCCTCCTAGAAGCCTGAAGATAACCCCTTGATTAAACCAAGCTGTTGAGATGCGTTTTTCGGACCTGATTTTTGGAAATTTTCCGAGAGAATTTCCCCAAAAATTTCTTTAGGACTTCAAATTTGAAAAATTTCTGAAGGAGGACTATTTAGCTCCTCTCACAGGACACAATCCTGCGTGCGCCACTGCGAGCGCTCATCTAACAAGGAGCTTTCCGTAGCGACAAGAGTCAAAACAGATTTTTTTCCTCCCATTCGCAACACTGCTGTGATCAAGGACTGCCGTACTGGGTAAAAGTCGCCAAGTAATGCATTTCTAAAGATTTCAATATGGTTTTCTACCCAAAACGTTTGACACGATCATTGCTGACACTCGTGGCAGGTTATTTCATTGCTCTTTGACGAATCCAGTCTTCATAATGAATTAATGGATAATGGAATGGACTTGAGCTAATTGATAATGGAAGGAAAAAAAAACTCATCAATGAAAAGCTCGTGCAATTGCACTACAATTTTGTGTGAACGTCTGAAAGATACAACCATCAGACGTCACTGGTTTCGTTTTCAAGGCGTCCTTTTTATTTATTGATTTATATTTTTTTGCGCGTGGGGTTTTTTTTTAACCATTAAAAATCAATCATGTTTTAAAATTCGCGATGGTGAATTTTCGTATTTTGCAAGTCTCTAAACGATATCTTCTAGTCAACGTAGGAATATTTAGTACGTTGTTACTTCCTTATTATGATCTTATCGTTCGACATTTCTCTAAGCTCAAGTTTCGTTTAATCCTGTTTGTGCAAATGCATATATCCCTCCAGGAGCGCCTCGATGGGAGGTCACTGTGATCTCACAAACATTTCCTTATTCGGCATATTTTGCTGTAATTGGTTCGGTAATTTGAAGACAATTTTGCAACATTGAGATTATTTGTTCTTTTTAATTTTTAGAATTGTTTTTTTAAAAGATGCCTAATGCTTTTTCTCATGAAATATTATACATGTATTACATGTGTGCATGCTTGTATTTTATCATTCGGTAGAATTGGAACTTGATTCGGCAAATTTATAATTTTCCCCCTCCGAAAAATTTTAGCACAGGGGCACCTTTGTATCCCTCCTTCCTCGCGCAACATCTTGGATGTTTTTGTGTTAACTAGCAAAGACATTGCAATTAAGGGGTCACAGTACCTCAAAAATGACCAAAAGACCAAAAAAAAAAAAAAAATTATTGCTTATTTCAAAAGTAAAAGTTATTTGAAGCACTTGGGAAAAATAGCATTGCTTTAGCTAAATTATTTAAAAAGTTATGAGTGACTTTAGGGCATGCATGGTATGTGTTCCAATGGAAAAGCGAAACTTTAAAGAGCTTTTTCTCGATGATTAGTTTTTAGTGTTTCTATGTTACTGGAAATGCTAAGGAATTTTTTCTATTAAAGAAACTTTAAAGCGATATTTTTGGCACTCAGGATAATATATTTAACAAAACTGTGCATTGAATAAGCACTGCATAAATTACTAAAATTTTTAGAGCTTTTTAAAGTTTGAAAAACAAAATTTTCTAAGAATTTTTTAAATAAAAAGTTACAAAATATTTTCAAATCAATATATAAAAAAATGAATGCACTGATTTATAGAGGTAATTCTAGTGATCATTTAGCAAAAAGAAATCTTGAAATTAGTGCAGAAAAAAAAGCCTTAGGGTTTTTAAAAAATTGAAATTTTCCTAATTTTTTCAAATTTTCAAGAAAAGTGGGGAAAATTTTTAAATGTTTGAAAGCAAATTATTGATTGTTAAATAAGTGCAGAAACAAATATTTCAAAGAATTACATTTTTTCCGTAAATTTAAAAAAATTGTTTGAAAGGTACTGTAACCCCTTGAAACAAAACACCCGCGCTCTCTTGGCCCGTCACCAGTAGCAGAGGGATTTTGAAGCGTATCGATCTTTCTCGCTCTTCTGAATGCGGAGCAATCTGTTTTCCCGCCGGCCTTTCCCTCGACCAATCGATCGCTGAGAAAGGGAGGAGAGGGTTCCGCGCTCTGAGTTGTCAGATAGAGAGAATTCGTCCGAATCTTTCACAGATTTAGCGAGGAGAATCCGATTGGAATGCGAAAATAAGCCGCTTGCTGCGTCTGAAGCTCTTTCGAGGGTGTTTTCCATTGAGATACAAACATCGCTCAAACGTAGAGATGGAGAAAATGCATCGTCGCTCGCAATTTTTTTTTTTTTTTTTTTTTCCTTTTTAAGAGAGAAAGGTGAAAGGTTTAGGCGGCTCGTTCGGGGGACAACGGGGGTTGGGTAAGTGCTCCCTCACTTTTAAAAGAATTAAGGCTTTGTCCTCTCCCCTCTTTTTAAAGTTCAAAATTAACAATCGATCATAACATGATAAAACATTGATTCATGTGTCTAAAGAATGAAGAATTGACTTAATAGGTGCGTGTTTTGCATTTGATTTCATGTTATTATTTCATCAAAATAAAAATGGAACATTGAATCGGAAGGATGGAGTCTTATGTGATCATCCCTTATGTTATGATTTTTCAGTTTGCATTCCTAATATTTTAGAGAGAGATTATTTAAGAAATAATACGCAATTTTTTAAAGGAATGTCAGCTTCAGGGACACCGCCCACTAACCCCCCCCCCCCTACTTTGACCCTCCACTTTTTTGTTGCACCAGCCACCTATGGGAAAACAGGGTGTTTTAAATTTGCTTATTACCATGGGCGTCTATAAGACAGGACAATAGATAGGGTCCTGTCTGTAAAATGGGCAGAGAGACTCGAGCCCTCCTTCAGACATTGGTGCTGACATTTTTTTTTTTTGGACGAAAAATAGAAATAAATATCATTAAAAACATTTCAACAAAATTCATGAAATAAAGCCCCATTCTAAAATTACACATATGGACGCCTAATGCTTATTATGCTTATTATGTAACTCTTTCTATTTAAATTGATTCCGCACTATTTATTCATCAAATACGGAATGAAGATTTAACTATGATAATTATTCAATTGTATTTAATTATTTTTCAGACTTTTCTTAATCGTCCAACTTTAAATTGGTGCTGCAAAATTTACAATCCTCACATACCGACCAAGATTTTCTAATATGAGTTAAATTTTTCTCAATTGACTTAGGCTGCAAATTGTTTCAAATATTCTCGGCAAAACTTGATTACGAAATGAAATGAAAAATAAAAAGCAGAAACTTTTGGATTTAAAACTGTTTTCTGAAATGATATAAAAACATTAAATTAATAAAAAAAAAGACAACGTTTTTGCTTTTATTTTTAAGCTCAAGGGTATTTATTTCCTAACATTAAATTCATTTTCTCAAACTGTAAGGCATTATGTTGTTACAGGTAATTACTGCTGTTAAAGAACTGTTTACTAGGAATATTTTCAATTCAAGGTATTATTTCACTTATTTAAGCGTACAAATTGTAAGAGATAAAAGTTGTTGAACTGAAGCGTAATTTAAAATTTTGAAACTTAAAAAGTTAAAAAATATATATTTATGTATAAATAAAAAAAAATAATAATAAAATAATTTTTTTTTTAAATGAAGTAAGAAATCTTCTACAATTCTGTTCAAAGGCAGCTAATTTATACATTTTTAAAAGTTTTTCTATTGGGGATTGTCCATTTTTAAATCAAACTTTATATTTGTGAAAACGAAATAAAATGAAGTAAATAAATGAAATACAATAAATAAAAAAATAGATAAGGTTAGAAAATGAAATAAAACAAATGAAGTAAAATAAATAAATGAAATAAACTTCATATAACAAAACAAAAGGCAAAATATTCTTTTGCCTACATCATGAGGAATCCGATATTTTGAGGAAAAAATTCCAACTGTTCTACAGCTATTCCATTCTCCCGCTCTCGTTTCCCGCCCATGATTCCTTCCCCCATGGAATGTTTTGACTTTTCCCGGCGGGAAAATTTGGACGCTTGGAGAAGAGCGTGCGTCCGAAGCGGATGACGTCATATGCCACGTGTGGGGTGTAGAGGGAGACCCCAGGCGTAGGAGGAGTAGAGAGACGGGTGGAAACGCCCTTCAGAGCGCCCCTCTTCGGGGTACTCCGCCCCCTCTCCTCGACACCCACAAGGGGGTGGGGGTTTGGAATCTCAGTCGATAATCCCCTCACAGGCGTGTCTCTCCGCCGCGCCAGAGGAAATTTTGCTTTTGCTCCTTTTTTTTTCGGGGAGAGGTGATGGCGAGCCGTTTGTTGCCTTGCCTGTTTTGAAAAAGCTATTTTTAGTGCAGCGCGTGTTCGAAACTTTAGTGAAATAAATGAAGGGCTTGGTTGTAAAGACAGTGCCCGCCACTAGTAAAATCATATTTGTTCCAAGGATATTTGATTTTATCAAGCAGCTAATTTTATAAACCGGCATATATAAAATTACCAAAAAGAAAGGGTTTTAAATTTTAAGCAAAGTAAAAAATATATTAATTACTATTATCTATATTTTATATTTAATTAATTAAAACACAATTAGAATTTAACTTATATGCAAAAAGTATATATTTTTTTAACTTACACAAGGGTTTTAAAATATTGACTTATTGTTGTTTGATAAACAGAATTTGAAAGTAAAGATCATTCTTAAATATTGACGTTTAGCATGCTTTTCTAGCGAACGATTTTTACTCAAACTGAATGATATAAACTGTCAACCTCTGTAATCTTGAAGAGAAAGAAAATTCTAGTTTTATTCAGACAAGAAAAAGCGTGTGTCCCACCTCCCTGTTTTTAACTCTCCAAAAACTCGATTTTATAAAACGGCACTAATGATTTTATTAAAGGATGTTTATTACGTGTTTTGAAATAGTAATGATTCTGTTCTTCCAGATTTGATTTTATAAAGCGGCTGATTTTATAATCCAGTGATTTTATTAGTGGCGGGCACTGTGGTGGTAACTAGCATTTTTATAAAAATATTTTTGAAAAAAAAAAAAACAAAAAAAAAATCGAACCGACTTCAGATTCAGTCGGCGATTACTGACTAACAAAAATGTGAGGTTTTTCATAACTATTAGGGATGCACCGATAAGCAAATTGGCCGATTAACGATTACCGATTAATCGGCTGTTGATAATAGGCCGATTAATCGGCTGAGCCGATTAATGATAAGGACGATTGTTTTTCTACTACCAATTTTACCATCACTGTTTTTTCTCTCTTATACAATTCCAAGTTTAGAAATAGTAAGTAATATTTTTCTGAGAGATTTTTTTTTCCATTTTCCTAGTTTTCACAAAATAATTTCAATATTTTATGTAATTTCTTAGAACAAATTTTCATATTACTTTCAATAATATTATTAACACATTGTTTGTTATGTAACATAAAATGTAACATAAAATAATACATGACATAAAAATTCAAAACAAAGGGGAGGGGGAGTCTGAGGTGAGCACTCTAATTTAGGAGTACTTTTAATTCATATTTTTTAATAATTAGTAGCAATTTAATTCACTACTTTTATTCTTTGAAAATTAGCGGTTATCTAAAAGCACTGTGCTAAGGAGAAAACTATCGCCACATGAAAAATGTTGCAACATTGTCTATGTATATTTATTCAAAGTAGGAGAATTAGTTTTAAAAATTTTATATCAGCTGTGAGGATAATTATTACTGTTAATGAAAGTATTCATCATAGTTGGTATACTTTAAAGAATAGTATTTGAAAAATATTTTTTGGCCGATTAATCGGCCCGATTTTGCCGATTATTAATAATCAGCAAAGTGACCGATTATGGCCGATTAATCGGTACTGCCGATTAATCGGTGCATCCCTAATAACTATTTCTGGAAACTTAAAAGTTAACTTCTAGCTCCAATGCATTTTTTGTTGGTAGATTACTCCTTAAGTAGTCCATTTTCGCACTTAAATAATTCTTTTTGCTTTACACATAATTTATACATTAACAAAAAAAAAAAAAATCATCGTTTTTACTTCCTTTTACGTAGTAAAGGAAGTATTGTGATCGCGAAAAAAAAATCACTCAAATTTGAGTCTAAATTTTGATTTTGCTCACCCCCGAATGAAAATTCCTTAGTTTTTTTGACCTGTCAGCACGTGCATATGTACCTACCAACATATAAGCAGCCGAAATTTTTTTTTCAACCACCCCCAAGTTAATTACGACGAGTTTTCTCGTGACGTCTGTATGTACGTGTGTGCGTATGTGGGTCGCATAACTCAAAAACTATATGCCGTAGAAGCTTCTAGCTTGGTATGTAGGCTCTGAGGATGGTCTAGTTGTGCACCTCCCTTGTGGTTGCATTTGAATGTTCCCAAGGGGGTGTTTTACCCTTTTTTGGGGTAAATCAGTGTTAATTTCAATGCAGACTCAAGTGATATGAATTGGCGCGATCACTTGGCTATATGTCGCCAAGCTTTTGGTCGCCAAGTGTTTGACGCCAACTTGGCGACATATCGCCAAGTTGGCGACAAATTTGGCGAAAAAAATATTTTTTGAATTTGGGTTCAACTTGGCGCTATTGGCGATATTTTGCGAAAAATTCACTGAATGATATTAAAATCAGCAATATTTAGAAAATTAACCATTGCAAAATATTTTTTTGCATTGTTTCGTGGCAGATTAGGGGAGTAAATATTTGAATTGTTACCTTGCTCACTCCAAGCACTTTTTTTAACACTTAAGGCAACTACTAAGAAATTTACACGTAAAAGGAAGTAGTGTGGGGTCCATACCAGATTTTTTCTAAAAAAACTTGAAACTTCAAGGTAATCCAGGCAGACCTAAATGTTTTTCAATTTCAAAATATTTTTGTTTTTGGTAACTATGTGAATATAGTGACAACTTTTTAGCAACTTGAACTTTTGAATTTCCAAAAAAAAAAAAAATCGTGATACACCTTAATGCATATCCCTCCCTCCCGTGGTAATGAATTTTCATGAACTTTTGTTAGAATATAAACAACTGCATTTTGAGAGGAAAAAAAAAAAGCTTCAAATATTTGCTTTCGGGTCAAGAACAGCTGAAACGGTATTTTAGTAACACGCATGGTTGGTTTCGAAGAAAATTCACGAACAGAGTAAAACAAAAAGACGGACAGCTTGCAATCCGCAGAAAAATAATTAAAATAACTCTATCCTCAAAAATAACGAAAAAACTTAGTTTGCTTTAAAGAAAGGTTAATTTCCCTTTGAGCTATGATAGACGTTGAAAGCTGCAGCTTCAATCTCAAGGTAAAAATTCAAGAGGGAGTATATGTTTTTCTTTTCACTGTTCGTTGCTGCTTTCGTTGAAATAATTTCGTTAAGAATACCCATTTTTTAGACTGAAATTCGAGTTTTAAAAATCTAACAATTATTAAGAATATTTGTCAGGGGAAAATGTGGAATTATATATTTTTCATAGCCTTGTTAAATAAATTCTGATTTATATTAGTATAATCACTAACTCATGCATTGGTTTTAATTTTTTATATAGTTTTCTTATCGTCTCTCACACACTAAGGTTTAAGTTACTTAAGATTTCAAAAAATCCATTTCCTAAATGTTGATAATTCGTTAATTTAAATGCTTTTTTTTTGACAATAATAAATTTTTATAAAGTAAAAGTGAGGAAAATATTTTTATTTTTTGAAGTATTTATCGCCAATTTTTTTACTTTTCACCTAAGAATTTATTAAGAAATTAACGTTTCTAAAGCATAATTTTTTAAATATATATATTTGTTTAATTTGACTCTTAAATAAGGAATATTTTATTAAAAATTAAATATTAAAAATCCTTTTTTTTTCTTTTTTAAAGTCAAAGTAGATACTACGGAATATCACACAGAGACGTCCTGTTACACATTTGCCAGTTTCGGGAAATTAAAAGGAAGACGAAAGTGGTTTAATGCATCTTAAAAATATCTCAGTCCAAAAAAAAGTCAAAAAGGAAAATAAATAAATAAATAAATAAATGTCGGAAAATTAAAAATTGGACAGTAGAGTTTTAAGATGAGGAAAAAGTTTTTTTTATTATTATTTTATTGTTTTTTTTTTTTACTATCGATCTATCTGCCTCCCCTTTCCCTCCCTAATAAACTTTTGAGTGAACCGTCCCCCCCCCCCCCCAATTCGTTTTTTTTTTTTTTTTTTTTTTTTAAACATATCGGAGAAGACACCTCATTCCCACATTTAACTTAATGATTTGAGTATCTTTTCGTTCAATTTTGAACAGTTCAAAAAACATGCTCTCCCCCACCAATAGCTTTTGAGTAAACTGTCCGATTCAAACAAACTTTTTTATTCAAAAGATCTCGACGGGGGAACATCGCTTTGACTTTCGGAATTGAACAATGTTTGAAATGAATGAAACAATGTTTGTTCAAAAAATCTGTTCCTCCTAATAATTTTTGAATGAATCATTCGAACTCACTTTTTGTTTCGACCCCTTGTCCCCCCCCCCCCCCCGAGGACAAGGGGTGAGGTGTCCTCGCCCCTTGAGCATCTTGGCGAGGACACCTCACCATATTTGACTTTTTGATTTGAAAAAAAAAAAAAAAAAAAACAATTTTGAGCAGTTGTTATAACTGGAAAGAAATCCTCGTTTTATTCTGGACAAAACTTCTTGTTCTACACTGGAATTTTAAATATAAAATGTAAGTTTTTTTAAACCTTAAACTTTTGTTAAATGAAGTTCATGACATTTTTTAATAGTTAAGGTACGTATTTCAAGCTATTCAGTTAGTACTAATTATTTTTACTTTGCACGAAAAATTTTATTTAAAAAAAAAAAAAAACATTTTTAAAAACGTTTTTAGCTTACTTTCCCGTTAAAAATAAAAGAAAAACGAAAAAGGCATTCAAAGTGGCTTAATGCATCCAAAAAATATCGCCAAGTCCGAAAAAAAAAGTCAAGAAGAAATAAAAAGGTAAAATGAATATCGAAAAATTAAAAATTTGAAAGTAGGGTATTGAGATGGGGAATTTGTGTGTCGGTCTGTCGGTCGGTCTGTCTGTCTGTCCCCCTCTAATATCTTTTGAATGAACATTCCGATTTGAACGAACTTTTTTTTGTTGGAAAGATCTCGCCGAGTATAGCTCATTCCCATATTTAATTTTTCGATTTGAACAATTTTGGGTTCAACTTTGAGCCGTTCAAACAACCTGTCCTGCGATACTAACTTTTTAATGAACAGTCCGATTTGAACAAACTTTTTTTTGTTCGAAAGGATATTTTGTATCAAGGATACTTCATTCCCGTATTTACATTTTCGATTTGAACAATTTTTCGTTCAACATTGAACCGCTCAAACAAGCTGTCACCCCTAATAACTTTTGAGTGAACAGTCCGAGTTAAACAAACTTTTTTTCTGTTCGAAGGATCTCAGCAAGGATACTTCATTACCATATTTAAATTTACACTTTGAACATTTTTTCGTTCAACATTGAACCGTTCAAGCAACCTTTCCCCACATAATAACTTTTAAGAGAACCGTCCGAATTGAATAAACTTTTTTTGTTCGAAAGATCTCGGAGAGGCTCATTCCCATATTCGCTTTTTGATTTGAACCATTTTTCGTTCAACGTTGAACCGTTCAGAAAAAAATCTTAACATTAGCGCCTACGGGGAAATTTAAGTTGAATGTTGATCTTGAGCTTAAAGGCGGATTTCCTTCAAACTAACTTTGCAAGAAAATGGGTTTTGATAAATTTTGTATGTAGAGTACTTTTCTGAATCATCTTCTGTGAGGACTCTGATTCCGACTCCGACTCTGCAAACATGGCGGAAATTCGGGCTCAGAAAAAAAATGACTGACTTGGCAGACGATTTTTTGTTTATTTATTTGTTTGTTTTGTTTCATTTATTATTATTTATTTTTTTTTGGCAGACGATTTTTTTTGTTAACAAAAATTTTGCATTCACGAGAGCATTTTATTTTTTATTTATATTTAACGACTGGCAACGGATTAAAAATGAAATTCGAGACATTAAATTAACGAACGAGTTTTTTTTTCTTTCTTTGATAAAATGTGTTTTGATGTTCTTTGTACTTTTATTTTATTTATTTATTTTTTCTTTTTAAAACGATTGAGGAATTTTTCTACGGAGGAACTATAACAGTTACATTCTTAAAAAGGTGCGACAAAACTTAATTTACTTATTATGTGTCTATTTCATCTGATGAGATGGGTATATTTTGCTTTTAAGAAATTAGCTTTAAGTGCTATAAAGGTATGTTTGACATATTTTTCAGTCTCAGATAATCAAGAGAATATTGATCAGATTCTAGAATGCCGATGTCGATGTACGGGAAAGTAGGCTCGTTTAGTTCTTGACAGAACTTCTTGTTTAAATCTTTAATTTTATGAATTTGTCTATTTTGGTCAATCACGTGTACCTTCTTAATGCCTTACATACAAATCCAGGAAATTGGCTTTCGAGGGGGGGGGGGATAGCGATTGTTCGAAATATTTGCTTATAGTTCGCTTGTGTGAAATTTTTCGGTCGCACCGGCCCTGGGGTCATATATGACCACAATGCAATTTTTGTTTAACATTTCTTATTAATCAATTACTTGTTTTTGATGGCATTTTGTGACTTATTCTTTTAGTTTTTTATGCAAATTAATGCTAGCATTTTATTTTTATTTTTCCCGAATTGGCATTTTTTTGCATACAAGACCCTTGGCGTCACTGCCCCAGAATGCCAAAAAAAAAAAAAAAAAAAAAAAGAGGACGTTGCCACTTTTGTCCAAGATAACTGGATAGAAAATGTAGCAAATAATTTCATAAGTGTTTGAAATTCACTTTCAAAAATCATTCGTTTCTGGTCTGTAACAGTCGAAAATAAATCTGCAGTTATTGCAAGATTTGATCAAATATTATTATTTTTAATGCATAAACTAAATCTTACTTTTATTGTGTCCTTTTTACTTCCTTTTACGTAGTAAAGGAAGTATTGTGATCGCGAAAAAAAAATCACTCAAATTTGAGTCTAACTTTTAATTTTGCTCACCCCCGAAGGAATGTTTCGTAGTTTTTTCGACCTGTCAGCACGTACATATGTACCTACCAACATATAAGCAGCCGAAAAATCCTTTTCAACCACCCCCGAGTTGATTACGACGAGTTTTCTCGTGACGTCTGTATGTACGTGTGTGCGTATGTATGTATGTGGGTCGCATAACTCAAAAACTATATGCCGTAGAAGCTTCTAGCTTGGTATGTAGGCTCTGAGGATGGTCTAGTTGTGCACCTCCCCTTGTGGTTGCATTTGAATGTTCCCAAGGGGGTGTTTTACCCCTTTTTGGGGTAAATCAGTGTTAATTTCAATGCAGACTCAAGTGATATGAATTGGCACGACCACTTGGCGATATATCGCCAAGCTCTTGGTCGCCAAGTGTTTGACGCCAACTTGGCGATATATCGCCAAGTTGGCGACAAATTTGGCGCAAAAAATATTTATTGAATTTGGGTTCAATTTGGCGCTATTGGCGATATTTCGCGAAAAATCCACTGAATTATGTTAAAATCGGCGATATTTAGAAAATGAATTATTGTAAAACATTTGTTTTGCATTTTTTCGTGGTAAACTATGGGTGCAAATGTTCGAATTGCTATCTTGCTCACTCCTAGCACTATTTTAACACTAAGGCATCAACAAAGAAATTTACACGTAAAAGGAAGTAGTGTGGGGCCCATACCAGATTTTTTTTTAAATTTTTTGATCATTAAAAAGTGTGAGCACATAAAAATGCATGTAACATTCAATAATCATAATACATTCATTAAAAATATTAATCAAACTATAGTTTAAAAAAACTAAAAAATATGCTTTTAGAGTTAACCAAACTATATTTGATGGCACTCAAACTGATTTTCAAAATTATTGAATATCTGCTAAATTGATATGCGCTTATAATTCATCAACATGTAATGTAATTTAGCCTTTAATATTAATAATAGTATTAAATATGCTGTCGGCCCCGCTTAAACGAATACTGTCGGTTTCAAGAAATATTATTCGATTAAGCGGGGTATTCGATTGAGCGGGGATCTTTAACATTGCGCCTATGACATGAATTCCGGGATGTTTTATTCGTATAAGAGGGGAATTCGTTTATCTGTAACCCGATTAAGCGGGGACGACAGTATTACTTTTATATTAGCAAAGAATGTGAATTTTATCTTTTATTCGCAGTTACATACATGCAAACAAACAAACCCACATGTGAAACTAACAAAAGCGTATTAAAAACATTGGGGTCATTTATGACCCCAAGGGTTTTAAGTGTAAGAGAAATGGGAGGGGCCCATGAATGGTCCGGCATTAAACGAAAAAGGGAGGAAAACTTCTGATCTCGCTCAAACCGTCCGCTCTTACGTAATGCGTCCAGATTCAATAGGAGCGAGGCGGAAGTAGAGAAAGAACGATTCGAGCGCTTTGCCGCCCACGTCTTTGGGGTCTCCGCGCGCATTCGACCGCGACGCGCGCAGCTGATTTTCTGGTCGGAAAAACGCGCGGCAACGGCCGCTGACCTTGGCGAGGGAAGAGGAAGTGCTTGACACAGAAATGGCGCGCTCGAGAGAGAGCTGCTGTGAAATCACCGCTTGTTACTTGCTGGTGGCGAGGAATCGAGTTGAGTTCCTGATATATGGGCGCTGGTAGAATCGTGAATCGTACTAGAGGGGTGTATCAGAAAAAAAATTTGAAAGACATTGCAAACAAAATTTCAAAAAAAAAAAAAAAAAAATTGCAACTATTTTTTTTTCAAAAAAAAAAAAAAACAATTTTTTTCCCAAAGCAATTAGCAACAATTTTTTTTTTTCCAAAAAATTAGTAAATCATTTTTTCCCCCCGAAAATCTCGCAAAAAAAAAAAAAAAAAAAAAAAAAAAAAAAAAATAAATCTCCGAAAACAAAAATCCATGGGCGCCCCGAACTAAAATTTTTGGGAGGGGGAAAATTATCGATTTGGCGAATGAAGTTCCAATTTTACCGAATGATAAAATACAAGCATGAACACATGTCGTACATTTAGTGAGAAAAAGCTTTAGGCATCTTTTAAAAAACAATTCCAAATACCAAAAAGAACAAGTAATTTCAGTGTTGCAATATTGTCTTCAAATTGCCGAACCGTCAGCAAAATGTGCCGAATACGGAAATTATTGGGAGGTCACAGTGACCTCCTGTGACCTCCATCTGGGCGCTCCTGCAAAAATTAGTATTATTTTTTCCTCAATAAAAGCGTGAAATTTTTTTTTAATTAAAATAAATTTTTTTTTAAATTTTTTCCTTAAAATGTGCTTTTTCCAAAAAGCCATGGGGGTGGTGTGCAAGTGAGCATGGTTCCTGAAAGAGTGGAGAAAAGCTGGGTTCATGCAGTATACATGAGTGCCCACAAGGGGGAGGGGGGGGAGGATTCATAATTTGCTGAATTTACAGTTTTAAAGTGTGGTGAAACCCGAACATGCTCTTATATCACGCATACATAACATCTAATAAGAAGAAACAATGTATCTTAAAAAAAAATAGCAGAGGAATAAGGAGTTTTTGGAAGGTCACCGTAGCAGTGGCGTATCCAGGCATCGATTTTGGGGGGGGGGGGGGTGCACATCGAACATCGACACTGTGATGAGAAAGGAAAAAAATCAAGAAATACGGTGAAACTTTAAAAAAGCAGTATTTCGATTTATTTTTTTCTATTAAACATTGCTCAAAGATTGTTTTTTTCCCCCCACAAAAATGAATATCATGCAAGAACAATAAGGCGCGGGTACATTGCTCATTTTCCTCTTACATTTCCACAATTACAAAATAACAATTAGTTTTGCTTCTTATTGTCGAAAAGAAAATATAATATGACAATATTTCAGTGTCCATAAAGTATTTTTCATTAAAAAAACCTGAAGCATAGTTACATGAAAGTTACATGTTTTTTCAAAATTCGGTGCCACCATTTTTTATAGTCTTACAAAATCTTGGGGGGTGCATTGGTCCCTTGGCACCCCCTCTGGATACGCCACTGCACCGTAGCCTCCCATTAGGTTGCCCATGGGGAAGGGGTCAGACGCCCCTGACGGGGGGGGGGGTCTATTGAAATCTTTAGGGCAGTTAAGTGAAAGAGTTTTGGATTTCATTTTGGAGAATGGCTCTCGCTGTGAGGGGGTTAAGGGAGTTGCTCCGTAAGATTTGAGGGGGGTGCCCCAATGCATTTGAGGTGTGGGGGGGGGGAGGATTAAATAGTCCTTTTACTTAAATTTTCTACAAAATAAATAAAATTTTTCTTTTTTTTTAACTATTGAAAAGGACTAAACCTGATCTATCCTTGACCTTGACCAGGGGGAGAAAAACGTATCCCTCTTCAAAAGTTTTTTTCTGGATAGGCCACTGGAAAAAAAAAAAGAAACAGCCAATTAATGCTTTTCCTTCAAAAAGCTTTTCAAGTCCGAGGTCTTGACTTAATCTTTAAAAGAAATTCTATCGGACGCAGAAAAATCCGCTTATAGTTCATTGGATTCCCATTAAAATTTTAAATCTGCGATTACCTTTTCATCACAAAATTTGTGAGAGAATGTTAATTTCTTTTTAAAATAATTATTTCCGTTAGTTATACTCCTATAAATATGAGACAGGGAAAAGTAGTTCTTTCCATGGACGCCCAGCAGGGGATGGGGGGGGGGGGGCGGTTTAAGCAGGGTCGTCATTTCAAGTTTTTAAAGGGGGGGGGGGGCAAGGGTACAAACCCAATGCAATTTCATCAGAAAACAAAAAACCACGCCCACTTAAAAATTACATTGATTTCTCAAAGCTAGGGGGTGGGGGGGGGCAATTGTCCCCCTCTGACCCCCTAAATGACGGGTCTGGGGTCAAGCCCCCTTACCCATAAAAATAAGTACTTCCTTGCTTTTAGTTCTATTTTTCAGCAAAAAAAAAAAAAAAAAAACCCGACAACAAGCCATTAAAGAATGAGTTAATAAAAATGTCAAATTTTATTTATTCTAATCAGCACTGAAATTGCTTTCAGAATTATAACAAAGCATCGCAGTGTCCAAAACCATACGTTTTCCACCAAACCATTTCTCTACAGTCATTTCTCAAAGGGATATTTGTGTTCAAATGGTACTTCAAAAAAAAGAAAAAAAAAGCATGTTTTCACACCCAGACACACGCACATGCAAACATGCATACATTTGCTCAATTGCACGTGACTCGCTATCTACCAATCACTAAACGGATTGTTCTGTAAACGAAGTTACGGCTAATGTAGAAGAATAAGCAATCTTGATTGTTCGAAAAAATAAATATTTCAATTAAAAAACAATTAAATAAATTAGATAAATCAATAAATAAAATAAAATTAAATAAATCAATAAATAAAATAAAATTAAATAAATCAATAAATAAAATAAAATAAATTAATCAATAAATAAAATGAAATAAAATAAAGCAATAAATAAAATGAAATGAAATATATTGAGTAAATAAGAGCAAATTGTCTTGTCCGAGGAAAATTGAAATGCTTTACTTCTTTGACAAATTTCTTAAACCACCGCAAGCTTTAAAACTGCTAATTTGAATCACTGTTATAAAAACACTCTGTACTTAAATTATTTTTTTGACTTAAATCTGCATTGATTTCGCTTTTAGAACTGTCAATGAATTTTAGATAACAAATTTTCTCCTGTTTTCTGGAAAAAAAGAAAAAAGAAATTCCCCTAAAATGAATAATAGCTCGTCTGAATTTTGAACCCCCCCCCCCTAAAAAAACCTTTCACAAATCTTTCTATTATTACTTTGTAAACAGGAAAAAGAAAAAGTTTTTTTCTCTTTCAAATTAAAACTTTGAAACGTATAACTTTTCTTATCCCCCCTCCCTCAAAAATTATACAAAAAGGTGCCCGTGCGACTTGTTGAATATTTCTCATCGTCAAAAATTAAATAATGCTCGAATTTAAGTAAACAATTGATATTAGTTCAAAAGTTATTTTTCAACAAACACAAAAATATAAATCACCAAGCTTATAGCCATTTTCTGTGGTGCATTGTGCTTAATTATTTGCGCAAAAATGGAAAACAGTGTTAAATTTAAGGCTGACACAATCAGCCTTAAATTTAACTTGGCTTGTTATTTCTATTTTTCCAGGGGGGAGAGGGGTATATACTCAATGTAAAACTATACCAATAATCAGCAAAAACCCATAATATAATCCCTAAGATATAAAGTTTTTAATTTCCCCAAGGGAGAAAAAAAAATCACGGATCCACATGGGGGGGGGGGGGGGGGGGGGCTCAACCCCCCTGTAAAATAGTACTTGCTTGCTTTTAGTATTATTTTTTCGGCAAAAATATAAAAACATTTCTTCATATCAGCCACTAATGAATTAGTTATTAAAAATGCTAACTTTTAATAATTATAATATCAGAGCATCTCCCCTCCCTTCCGTTCCAATTTCGCATCTGCCCATGGGTGCAATTGATCTCTGCCCTGATCCCCCAAATGACGGACCTGGATATAGCCCCCCCCCCCCCAAAAAAAGGGGGGCTACCTTTCGTATTTTTGATTCTGTGAATTTTATGATCAAACAAATGCGGTCACTTGATTTAATATTTATCATCAAATATGGATGGGGGAGGAGGGGGGTTAAGCCTCAATTTTTAATCAGAATTTTTTTTTTCAGTTTGATTCACGATTTTTCTGTGCCAAGGTAATATTTTTACGATTTCTATAAAAATCACTTCAATTGAAAATGTATTGCATGGTCAATGGCAGGATTATTTATTTATTTATTTTTTAAAAATATGCTTTACATTAAAAAATTAAAAAGAATTTACAACTAAAAAAAAAATAAATAAATAAAAAAATAAAATAAAATGTTTGAAAAAAAGAAATAATTAAAAATGTTTTAATATATGTGTGAAAAAAAATTCTCATTAAACTAAAAAAAAATGAAGATCAAAATTTGCAATTAATTTTATTGAGTTTTGTATTTATGAATTAGTTTTTAAAAAAATCAGTTTCTTTCTTTTCAAATGAAAATATAATTATTTAAAAATAAATAAATAAGTAAAGGCACAAAAATAAATCAAAAGAAAGCTTTAAAATATTATACTCTTAATCGCTTTCATGACGTAAAATAAACGCGTACATTATAATCGTGGACTAACTACAAATAATGAAGAAATTCAACTTCTCAAATACCCTCAATCGCTCGAAGGCAAGGAGAAAGCTCTTTTACATAGCTGTCCAACCGGTTCCGCTAACACAGATAGCACTCAATCTTGCGAACAATGCATATCGTGCAATAAAAAAGAACAAAAAACAAAAACAGTCATTTAGTTATGATACCTTTGCGATCAAAGAAAGAGCGAAAACGTTTCTCCCTCGGAGCAGAAGCGCACATGTGTAATGAGATATACCCTGATAAATAAACAAATAAAATGAAAGTCGCCTCCATCACTTGTCTGCGAAAAACGATTTCGCGCGCTGCAAACCATTTGAGCAATAAGTGACACAAATGATAGGGGAGTAAAATACAATTGGAAACCTTGCAAAACTATCCGTGGCTCCTATTAAGTCAAATAGTTTTGAATTTTTAGCATTTTTTTCATTATTTTGAATTTGGCTGGGCGGCGTTGTTTGTGTTAGAAATTCTTTGTGACCCGCCTGTACGTCCACGCCTACTGCATTGGCGGTCCCCGATATTGTACACGTACCTCCCTGAAAATTCCCACGTTCTCATTTTCGAAATAAGATGAATAGCTCATAAAGTGGCTCATATTTGAAACAAACAAAACGAGTGATGAAAAACTGCAAACTTTTATTTCTTTTGAAAGGTCAAAATAAAATCGAAATTTGAATATTACTCTAGAACTCTTTTCGATCGCGGATTCGTTTCCTCCTCAAGGGCAGAACTACTTGACACGTTTCTTTCGCTCATATCACTCCGCCGGTAGGTAGTCGTCGCCATTGCTGCTCGATGCCTGCCGATGCGAATCTCGAATTCCCGATGTTTTAAAGTGAAATGACAAGTTTGGCGTCGCGTAAGCAACAGCAAGAATACGTTGTGCCGACTAGTAATTCGCAGGTAAGTGATTTTCAAATCTCAAGTCGACCGTGCTCGTCCCACTAATATGAATCGCAAACCAAGATGGCGATTGTTATGCCATCCCATTTTCACACCCCTTTCTGTTTTTGACCCCGCCTATGTAGGACATCCAGCCGTCCCCGTTGGCGCTCCTGGCCGCTACTTGCAGCAAGATCGGGTCACCAACGGACGAGGGAGTTTCCCAGGGTGCGTCCCCTGTCAAAGTAGTGGGTCCCAATCAAGTAATTCAGTCCGGAGAAATCATAGCCACGGCTTCCGGCGCCCAGCTTGTGCCCTTCCAGCCCCAGACTGTCGGAGTCCTGAATCCTGACGGAACTGTGACACAGGTCACGGGTGTCAACCAGCAAGGTGCCAACAATGTCCATGTCTCGGGCAACGTGGGCTCTCTTAAAGGCCTACCCTCCGTAGCCGCCGCGCAAAACGTCAACGGTCAAGTCTTCCCCCAAGGCGCCCAGATCGTTGCCGGGGGTCCTGGCAACATCACCTACAATGTCATTCCTGCCCAGCAAATCCAGAACATCCAGATTGACGGCCAGGATGCCATCTACATCCCTGCTGTCCCTCAGACTTTCCAACTCGCCGGGAATCAGACAATACTGACTCCTGGTGGTCAGACCTTCTTGCGGACCCAAGTGCCTACATCCGTCCAGAATGGTGCCCAAACTGTGTTGCATGGCATGGCAGGCGCTGTTGCCCAACTCGGTGGACAAAACGTTACCATTCGACAGGGCAATGTGGTTCAGGCTCTGCAGTTACCCATGCCCATACAGCAGACTATCCCAGTTCAAGTGCCTATTTCGACTGCTGGCGGACATACTGTTTTACAGACAATTCATGTGCCCATTCAAACTGTTCAGGGTATTCCAGGAGGCAATGTCTTGCAATCACAAGGACAACCCATTACAGTAAATGTCCCTGCTCACATGCTATCACAGTTGACACAACAGATGGGGCCAATTGCACAGGTGAGTGATTCCTTGCTCATATGTTTTGTTATGTCATAATGTTGTTATGGTCATTTTAAAATTCTAGAATGATTTAACTTAGTTTGAATGTTGTAGAAATTTTTTTGTTTATCATATACTGTCGGCCCTGCTTAATCGGATAACGGATAAACGAATAACCGGCTTTTAAGAATAAAATATCCTGGAACCGAGTACTTACCTTGCCATAATGTTAAAGATCCCCACTTAAAGAAATACCCCGCTTAATCGAATAACATTTCTTTAAACGGAGAGTATTCGTTTAACCGGTGCCGATAGTATCTGTTATTGAAAGCTTTTGCTTTATATTAATCTTAAAGGATGTTTGGTAGCATGATTTTGTAGTTAAACAGGATTATTGACAAGTACAGATCGAGAGAAGTTCTTTTTCACTGTTGCAAACTGCCTAGATTTCAAAGGACAGTTCCCGTATTTTGAGGCATTATCCTGTGTCCCAGAGAACCTCAATGCAGGACGGCAAAGTCCTGTATTCTTGTTTAAACCCTCCTGTTGCGGGTTTATGCGAGTGCAAATGCTATGTTCTGTCTTTATATCGTGCTGTGGTGGCTTTAAATGGCAAGTCAAAAGCATACATGATTGTACCTGAAGGTTGTCATGTGCCCCTAATCGCTTTGTCGAAAATGGATTGAATCCCATAAGGTGAAGAAAAACAATGTTTGCTTCATTTGGATAGTTATCAAATTAAAGAATTAACAGAAAGTGCGACAGAAGAATTATTCAAGTTTTTTGCTTAATTTTTAAATTTTTATTAAAAAACTTTGTCAATGCTATGCACTTTTTCCCAAAAGTGTGTTTCAAAGTGTTTAAAAAAAAGTGGACAACTGTGTTTGTGTTCAAGAAGTATTTTAAACTTTCCACATATTCTTATACGTTTTGGTTTTATTTATCATTGATTTTTGTGATGGAAAGACTAAAATTTCTGCTTTTTTTTCACTAACTAAAAATTTTCTGCTTGCTGAGTGCCTGTTTAACTCGGCTACTCCGAGAGTTTGGTGAACAGTTTCATGTGAAATTGATACAAAAAATTTTTCATTCTATTCTGCTGAAATTTTTTGCAACACTCAGATGTGGTTTTTTCGCAATCCCTTGATTGGAAATCTTTGATCATTAACTTTGCTTTTTGGCCTTTTCTCCTTTTGTTTTCAATCCGATTTTCTTTAAAGTGTTTGTCCATTTGTTGCAATATCTTTATTTTTAATTTAATTTATTATTCTCAGTGAAATGCCAGTGGCTATGGCAGTACTTTTCTGTACTTGGGAAATGAGAATCAATAATGTCCTGCTCTGGCCTCATTTTCGTGAAATTTGGTTGCATTATTTATTGTACTTTTCTCTTTCGAGTGAATAGTTTACCCTTTCAGAGACATTTTGCCGTACAAGCAGGATTTTTTTTAAAACTTGAGAAGTATTTTACTGGGAAAATAAGAATAGCAAAAGTAGCAGCAGGCAAGCAAAGCGTGACAAAAAGTAAGAACGCTAAAACTCTTTCGCAAATTTAAATGCATGACAAAGTTAAGGTTGACTTATTTACAGGCATAGCAGATTATGTACACTGATCTCTCCTTTATTAAAATTAATCCAGAAGGCAGGGCCAAGTGCTTTCTGGTCGTAAATGGACATTATATCATTTTGCTTCAAAGGTAGTTTGTCGCTTCAAAAGAAATTATCCAACTTAGTGTTTTCTTCAGATTAATAAAGAGGCAGGGTTCTACCAAATTAAAGAACGCTAAAAGATTTAGCTTAACTATAAAGCAGGTCTGTTATTTTGAATTTTTCTGAATGTAAATTATACAAAAAAAAAAAAAAAAAAAAAAAAAAAACAACAAAAATCATGCCCACTCATATGTATGATGTAAACACATTGATTTTCCAATGATCCTTCCTGATCGCCCAAATTTTAAGCCTGCTAAAAAGGTATTTTTGATTGAAAAATTTGGAGTAAAAAATTTACTTTTAAAGCTTTTTTGTTTGCAATACTAAGCATACAGAATTCAAGTATTTTTTGATGGTAAATGTTTGGTAAATAATAGAAGAAAGTTTTTTAATGCTTACAACTAAAAATTATGTTGGAAACATTTAGTATTCTAACCACCTTCTAGCTGATTAAAGAAAAAAATGAGGGGGTTAGGTTTTGAGGTGAGGTCTTCATGAACCTTTCGAAAAAACAAAAAAGCTTGCTTTTATGGTAGGTTTTGTATAAACATCAAGTATCATGGTACGTAAATTTAAAAAAGGCGGGGCAGATCAAACGCAAAATTAAAATGGGCAGTGTACTCCAAAAAATGCCTGAGGCCAAAAAATGCCACTTTAACTACTATAGTAAGAAAATGGATTGTATTTAAACTTTTTTTAAATTCCTTTTTCCCCATAATATTATTCAATGGTATGGAAGCACATGAAAAGAGATTTTTTAACACGTTGACTGCCAAGCTACGAGATACTGAGATAACTCCTGGTATGTGAGTTTAGCTTGTAGCTTTTGCCTGGGTTTCTTGTTTTCATACCGATTCGAGTGTATGTGTAATACACAGGCATAAGTAGAGCTATTTGGCTTCTGGAAAGGTACCAATAAGTCCAAACAAGCTCACAAAGTACATTGGTTTCATCCAAGCTCATATTCTGCAAATTTTTCACATCATGGCAATGGCAGTCAATGTGTTTAAAATTTAGTTAAGAATTGTTAAATTATGTGAAATTTTTCTTGTTTTTGTGATATAAAAATTATTGTAAGTAACTGTTACTCTTAGTCCTTGGTATCATGTCTTTAATAAGTTTTCAAGAACGACTTCATACGAGTAGTGAGGTTTTAAAACTATCTTTATCCAGTTTAAAGAATTTTATTGTAATTGAGAGAAAAACATTTATTTTCTTTTTTTTGTCTAAATAATTTTATAACATAATTATTATTTGTAATTAAACTTAAGCTAAGAGTTATTTAACGTAAGAATTTATAAATTTGCAACTTATTATGTTTCTACAGGAAAAGGCAATTAAAGTATGAAAATAACAAGTTTGTTACCGCACCTTGAATGCAACTAGTTTGTTTTGTTTAAAATGGCAGGAATTGGACACAAAACTTTTGATTAGATGCTAGATTTTCTTAGTATAAAGTTTAATATAATTTTAAAGCAGATAAATAAAAGTAAACTCTAACAAAGTAATTTTAAAACAAGTAAAATAGGGTTAATTTTACTGTTAAACTGAAAGTTTTAAGGTTTTATGAAGTCGACCCTGGATTAGGTTTGCAGGATACCGATGAACTACGGCTGACCAATTTTTTTGAGTTCCAAAAGCTCCAATGACATCTAAATAGGTCTCATGTATCTATACGGGGTGTTCTGGCTAGCTTGCAAGAACTTTAGTTTCTCAACCATTTGTCCTAGATGCATGCTTCCAACGGCAAAAGTGCTCAAATTGAGGTGTAGCATTAAGATATTAAAAGTTTGAAGTGAAAAAATACAAAATCTAACTTTTTATTCAGACTCTAGGTCCCATGACTTACATTTAAGATAAAATATCTCCTTGAAAAATAATTCCAACACAAATTTGAAAGATTTGCGATTAAAACTCTTGGAGATATCCAAGTTCTAGGTTTTAAAGGCCTGTGCAGAAAGTATATCGCAACAAATTGCCCTTTCAGTAATAGAATGACCGATTGTCATTCTAGTGAAGTATATTTTCCCCCAAAAAGTGTTACTGACACCAAGTGTAAAGTAGTGTTAGTCACAAAACGCTGCGTTTGATATCTCAGTGAATATTGATCACAGTAATGTCAAACTTTTTGTGTTCAATTTTTTTTATGCTCTTGATTTCCCTAAATAAAAGTTAGGGTACCTAGGATCTATATAAAAAGTTACATTTCTTATTTTGTGATTAAATTTTGTTTTTGCTTCTAACTTTGAACATCTTAAATCTACCTTTCATTTTGAGTGTCTTCGCAACTGGAAACATGCATCTAGAATGAACGGTTTTGAAAACAAAGGTCTTTCAAGTTTAACACCAGAACACCATGTGTAACAGATTTAAAATGACATTTCATCGTGGACCTGGATAAGAAATTTTGTTTTGTCTGAATATAATATAGACAGTTTTGCACTGGTAATCAGTTTTCAATGCGTATTTTTCTTACTTATAATCTTTTGAAATGAATTGGTGCAATCTTTTCAAAGAATGTGTCAAACCTTTATTCTTACTTAAGTTAAATTTAGTAAAATACGTATAAGACGTTTTGAACGTTGCTACTCATATTCAAAGTACTTTAAAAGTTTTTTTTATGACTGAAAAATTAAAGTGAAACTTCCTTCTGCTCACGACATGGTAAAATATGAAACTGTTGTAGTAATTTATGGTTGAATATGTTTTAGTCACATTGATTTGCATCTTAATTTGAAGTTTTGCAGATTTTTGTAGTTATATTCATTGTTGTAACCAAACATTTTATTTAGTTAGTATTCTTTACTAGTGACAGCATTGTTAAATTTTAATGCTTGTAAATTTGATTTTCTGGAACAATTACAGCACATAAACCATTGGACAAAAGTTACATCACTAAACTTTTATTTCAAGATTTGTTTTATTAAAGAAGATCGAAAAATTTTTTAGAAGAGAAAAAGGCTTGAATTTAACGCCTTTTACCAACAGGAAACTATTCAATGTAAGGGACTTTTTCAATTAAAATGAAAAACAACATAAAAAATTTATGTTTTGTCTTTAGTTGAAGGCTAGATTGCTTAAAAGAAAGAAACTAAAATACTGTACTTATTATTTATGGAAGATGGCATGATTTTTCAAATGACTATAGGAGTTTTTATTCTTTTTATGCTTTTCTTTCTTCAGTTAGGCAATTTATTATCCGTTTCAACACCATCAAATATATTAAAAACGTATAAAGCTTACAATGTATCCAAATTTTTATTTTTCACAAATTCAACTTGTAAGGTATTTTGAAAATAGTTCATTGTTACTAAAATCTGAGCCCTTGTAGAGCACTAGAGTCAAACTTTATATTAATATATTAATTAGAATAAAACTATTTTAGGTAGAGGTGGGAGTGAAATTTCTTGGGCTTCATTGAAAATTCCATAAAGACGTATCTTTGAAAAAGATGCAGTGCATTGTAATTAAAAACAATTATCTTGGAAAATTTTAGGTTGACAATAGCTCTTTCTGAATGTCAAGTTTTGGTTGCTCAAAATGCTATCATTGTCTAAATTGGACATTTCATGCATCGGACATAGAATTCTTATGCTTGAACATGAAAGATAGAATTTGGCTTATGCATTCAACATAGAACTGAACTGAGTTGTGGAAGTTTCACTTTAGTTCATAACTCAATGAATTGATATAATTTAAGAAAAAAATCGTATGTTTTGTGCTAAGATGCACTGCAGAAAGCTTTCCAAGTTTTATGTTTAACGTGAGAGTAATTGATTTTAATATTTTGCGACAGATGGATTCTACTACGCAAGAGCTTCGGCTATGTGATTCTACTATAGTAAAGACTGAAAGAGTTGAAAGCTCAGGAAATAATATCCAGGATAATAGTCCAGCATGTCAAACATCAAAATGTACTAAGCAAATCAAAAAGAAAAATAATCGAACCAGCAGTAAACATTCAAATAAAACTAAACCACAAAATGATTTATGTGGGTTCAAGTCTCAAGAAGAACTGCAGGCAGCTGTTCTTGATCATGTAAATAAATTATTGGAAATTATGGCAAATCAAAATTTGGTAAATAATTTCATCTTTAATCCATTTCTACTTTGATTGAATAATTTTATACATTGAATTTTTTTTTAAAGTCTTTCTTAAAACAAAGAATCAGCTTCTTAAATTTAATCGAATGAAAAATGTATGTATAATTACTGGAATGTTTGGTTACAACAATGGATAATAATTATGCAAATCAGAGTTTTTCTTTTTGTGAAATATTTAGTTTGTAAAAGAAAATTAATTTCATGACAAGATATTTTTAATTATAGTGCACCTTATCAAGCATAGCTTTTAATAATTTACATGATCAAAATTATTTATTTCATGATGGTAATTTTATTTAATTATTTGTGGTGATTTAAATGTAGGATTTTATTTATTATAGTATTTGATCTTTCCTTTTGAAAAGATATTAATTGCCTACATCTCTTGTAAAATATTGATTTGTTTATATTTTTTGTTTAAATTGTCTTTTGACTAAACTTAAATTATATTTGTCACAGAACATTGTATGAGTAGTAAATTTATAAGAAAAGAAAAAGTTGTTGTCTAGATTTTTTCCTAAAAGTAGATTAAAAATGTATTTCTGTGTGTCCTTTTCTTTATAGGTCAAAAAAATCAAAATCTTTATAATGTTTATTAGTTATATGATGTAAGGATTTTAAATTTGAAACTTGTTTCATTTAATCATTTTATTATTATTATTTAAAATATAGATTGCTGGCCAACAAGGGCAAGTTCAACAAATTCAAGTTGCAGCTCCTGTTCATATGTCCCAAGCAAATTCGCAACCAACAACATCAACAACTTGGACAACTTCAAGTGGAACTTCAGTTATTTCTTCTTCTGAGGTTTCTAACACAAACCAAGGTCAATCAGCTACTGTCACCACAGCTACATCTCAATCTAATGGTGCTCAACAACAACAACAACAACAGCAGCAGCAACAACAGCAACAGCAGCAGCAGCAACAACAACAGCAGCAGATGCAACTAACAAACTTTCAATTACCTAATGGGCAAGTTGTTCAAGGACAAGTCAGTCAAATTATAACTGGTGGAGGCGGTGCGGCATGGTGGCCCGCCTCACCGATAAGCGTTCAAAGTCTTGCTGGGCTCAGGCCTGCTAATGTAATTCAGGTACAAGGATTATCTGTAGCTGGATTACAAGGGGTCCAAGTGCAGGGAGGTCAAGCGCAACAAATAATTGCAAACGCCCAAACTCTTCAAAGCTTAGGTTTAGGCCCAAATGTTATAACTGCTAATGCAGTATCTGCTACTGCAGCACACCAGCAACAAATTCCACCCTTAAGTCCTATACAAACTGTTCATCCACAGATAATAAGTAAGTACTGATCACACACATTGTTTCATATTTTTTATGCTATATTTTCTCAAATCTTTAATGTGTCCTGAGTTTCTTTAGAAATGCTCTCTGGTTTAAAAAATGCATTTACCTTCCATTGATGGCTGCCCTTGATTAAGGTATCATCATTAACAGTGCAAGTTTAGTGAAATATTCTGCATCATTTTGTCTCCTACACAGTGGCAATGGAGCAAAAAAGTAGCATTGAGCATTTTAAAAATTTATAATGAAAATATTGCTTATCTTTCAATATCTATGCATCAAATTTGTTTTCTAATTATTTTGTTTCAGTACTACAGAGTAGTCGCCAGTAAATCAATTTCTACTACGGTTGGTTCCATTTTCTGCAAAATTCCAAAAGGTTATCTTAATTGCAATAATGAAACAAGATGTCCTAGTTTTTTTAGAAGCTAAATGTTATAAAGAAAAATATAAAAAAGGGAAAATTCGAGATAGTAAACCCAACGCCAGATAAAGTTCAAATCATATCCTTAGGTCTCAAAAGATCCTTTCAGCAAATCATATTTCATGTAAGATGCTCCTGTTAGGTACACTAATTGGACCTCTAAAAATCTTTGAAATAAACCTGTGTTACCTCAACAAAAAGTGTAGTTATTACTCATTCATTCCAAATTTTGAAAACTTCTGCTGTGTATTAATTCATGGCTAAATATTAAAGCTTAGTTTACAAATGAAAAACACGTTGAAAACCTGTTAATATTCGGAATTCAAATAAATTTTATCATTTTGCTTAAGTGTTTATCCAATTTTATCTATTTGCTAAAAAAATCTTGTATTGGAATCAGTTCAAACTTTACAACACGTAAAATGAAATAAATGTTCATGGAAAAAACTTAATATATCAATAAAAGATTTCATTGATAAAATTTGTTTACTGAATTTGTCCTGAGCATGACTTTCTAAGGAAAAAGACTACCCAAAGCATTCTGTAAATATTTCGGTTATACAGATGGAGAACTAACACAAGGCAGATTAGGTCTGTAATTTCAAAATTAGTAAGGATGAAAATATTTCAATTTTTTGTTATCTAAAACTAATAATCAGGCATGCTGAATTAAGTGAAACATGTAAGTCGGCTGGTCAATACATTTTCAAGTTTGTTTAAGGCTTTTTAAAAATGCTCTGTCCAAGATGTATTAGTGTTTTTCAGCCTACAATTTGTTTAATAAGTGATTGATTTATCATTTTAAGACAATAATTTTTTTGCAATTCATACTGTCTTCATTAACATTTTATGAAGATAACAAACTTTTACTGTTGCCTTAATTTGAGATCAACATAGGTAAAAATACTTTTAAATAAGTTATGATTAGTGTTTCAAAATAATGATTTTAATTATTTGTTTTAATTCTATAAATTTATTTTCGTTTGTTTTCCAATCATTCATATTTTAATATTAAATGATTTATGTAATATTATAAATAATTCATGGCATATTGAATTAGTAAGTAAAAAAAAAAACTTAATTATTTTTTCTGCCTTTTAGTTTTATGAAAATGTTTGGATGTGAATTTTTTCTCTTAATATTTTCTCTTGTTTTGCTCTGAACTATAGCACCAATGATAGAACCTTTTAAAATTAAAATTATATATTAAAAATGTCTCAAAAACTTCTCCTTAGCTCCCTTTTTCAAATTATCATTTTCTATGCATATTTTACTTCCCTTGATGCTGTAATCAATCCAAATCTAATATGGTCTCACCCTTAAAAAGAAATATTCTTTGCCTTTTGGTAAAATTTTGAAATAAATCTGTGCCAAAGTGATATATACGATATTGTGAAATCTAGTAATATTGAATCATAATTAAATGTATTTTATTATTTCTTTGTTAAACAATTCTTAAATTTAATTCTTTAAAGCCGGCTCCGGCCGATACCGGCTTTGTAGCTTAGAGCCGAGGCCGGCCGAATCCGGCCCACTTAAGCGAACACAGGGGTGGTTGGTAGCAAAGGACCCCTATTGTGAGACCCCCTACGGACGACTCTTTCTTCTCGCCCCTTGCCTCTTAGCAAGTGATAGCGACAATTGCATGAATGGATAGCTGTTAATGACTGCAGGATCGTGTGGTCTCCTCAAAAAGTGAGAGAAGACGAATTCATAGCAACTAACTTGCTTTTGAAATTTCCTGCGCTTTTAATTTCCATTTTTTACGCCAGTTTTGTTAAGCAAATGTTATTTAGGGTTTTTTTTAAATTTATGCACAATTTAACATGATTAAAAATGGTACAAAACAGCATTGATAAAGCTCAAAATGAGCAAATAATTGCATACATATGATTCAGGGTTAAAAAGAACCTTGCAACAGGTGTATTGAGTTACTTGCAATATTTTACTATCTATTAAATTTATTTTCATTATTTTTATCATTGGCGTTTTAAAGGTTCCCTACTTATTTCTCTCCAGTTTTATAACACCATAAGCAACACTATGCAAATCTGGCCGACGAAAGCATCTAAGCAGATCTGCTGGGATCTTCAACGGGTCAAATTTGGCTGTAAAATTGACAGCAAAACTCTAGTAAAAACCAACGGATTTGTGAAAAGAAAAGTGTTTCATTTAGTTCATTCGCAAAAAGCGGTGTGCTTAGAAGTGTTATAAAAATAGGAGACAGTGTGAGTGATTAAAAAATGTCCTGAAATGAGTGATTGAAAGTGTTCAACAAGTGTGTTGAAGTAAATACTTCTCTCAGAACAAAATACTGCTCTGTAAACTTCGTAAAACTGTGCTCAAAAACTGGAGGGTGGGGAGTGGGGATAAGTGTTTGTGTCCAAAAAACGTTTTCAGATTAATCGCGAATATGTTACAGTGAAAGACCAAAATTTGGTACATGTCGGCATGCTCTGGTGAGTGTAACTCTCATATAATTCTAGAAAGATCGAGTATTTCCGGCAAACTTCCGGTAAATGTATCCCCCTTTAAGTTTCCGATTTTTAATTCTATAATTGAGACAAAAAAGGCTCATTAATTGCCTTTTCATTTTTGAGGACTATTCGTATAAAAATAAGGAAATATAGCTTGTTGCATAGCCCTTCAAAGTAACATTTTATGCTACGTACATATCAGTCTGTACAAATAGTAAACTAATATAAAAAGGCATTGTGTGTTTTTTGTGTCACAAAAATAGTTAAAAATCTGTAACCATGAAAATATCTCAAAGAGGGGTTAGAAAGGAATGTAGTGTGTTGTGATATGTATAGCAAGTTGAGCTACCACGCTAACAATATTGTTTTTTTCTTCAGGTAATAGGAAAGGGTAATTGGGGTTGGGGTAATCCGAGTTGAGGATTCAGACATAAAGTCTCAGACCAAAAGGTTTTGAAAAGGGACAGAAGATCTACGTTAAAAAGGTCCGAGTGACAAAAGGTCCGACGGATATAAGGTCCAACGGACATAAGATCCCAAGGACATAAGTTGAAATAGGATACTTTCATAGCAGGAGTGCCCATCCCCCCCCCCCCCCAAGCTCAATGGCGCAAATCCCCCCTAAAATTTTTTACAACCCTCTTTTCCTTTTTATTTTTACCCCTCTTTTATATTTTATTTTTTTTAAATGTTATTTATCTTTTTAATGTTATTTATTTATTTTTTAAATTTTATTTATTTGTTTTCTAAAATTATAACAATTTGTTTGCATATTAATTTTTTAAAAGTACTATTTATGAGCAGAATATAATCGCTTTTTTCCCTTTCCAGACATTCCACTCACACACACGAAAAAAAAAATAATAAGAAAATAATTTAAAAAAAATCCCCCCCCCCCCCCCATTTTGATGGCTTCTCTCGGCTATTGAACGGAATTGGAAAATGGATTTTTTTTGTGATAATTATTATTATTTTTAGTTTACCTTTTTTATAAAAAAATAGCAATATTTAAAAAAAACTTGCTGTTAACATTTCCGACAAAAGATAAAAACCAATCAAATAAATGCCACAAGCACTAGGGCAAAAGACCGCGTACCCGAAGCGTGACGGTGATATAAGAAGACAACTTACTGACATTAATCAGTAAATAGAAAGACTGAAAAGAAAGTGTCGAGTAATTTATGAGTAATAAAAATTTTTACAGAAAATTTTAAAGTCTTTTATTAGTAGGAAAAAGCAAAACTAAGTTTCGATAAAAATTCTCTCTAGTATAAAAATTTACGGACAACATAACTTTTTTTTTCTTTGACAATAATATTAAAATGTTCACAGTTTTAAGCACAACCTTTAAAGTTTGCAATTGTGTTTTTTTAATTGAACAATAGTTCTACGGAGGGGGGGGGGAGGCCATTTATCAAATCTGGACTTTCATATTACGCATCCTAACATTGAGTTTGACACAATATTTTAATTAAAATTTATTATGTCAACAATCCTGAGATGTACGATATCCTATTTCTACTATACGTATTTATTCTACGAAGACAGCAAGTGTTAATTGATTTCAATAATTTTCAACTGCCATCTTGTATTTATTAATGAACAGAAGGATTTAGAAATTTAGATACAAAAAACTAGGAAAGTAAGAGCGGGAACTGCGTTATTCTGTTGCTTTACTGAATGCTCAGTACCCAAATACCTTCGGAACTTCGAGTTTTTCCTTTGCTCCCAGTTACATCAAAACAGAAAAAAAAAATATGTATATACATATATGAGTTTTGAAAATATTTTCATTTTTTTTCAGTCATTAAAAAGTAAAATAGTTGCTGATAAATCCACTTATTATTCCTAAAGAACTTAAAACGGAATTGCAATCGGATACTTGTTTTCACACGCAACGAGGAATATTTTTCAATTTGAGTCATCAAATATGATGTACTTAAAACAGTAATTTAAAAACAGGTGTTAAAAAGGTATCAAAATCAGAATTTTCTACTTCTTAGTGGGAACTTTAATCAAAACATTTTGTCAACAATTGTCAGAAAGAGTTGGTTTTTCAAATAGTAAATCAGTCATTCTGTACTCTTTGTGACACATTTTTTTTTAAAAATTTAGATACTAAATGAATGTTATACAATTTTTTTCTGTGAATATTTACAGAAATAGACCCGAAAAATTAAACTCAACCACTTGTGATCCCCCTCCCCGAAAATTTATAAGTGGCTAAGTTAATAAGTAAAAGAAGAAAAGGAAAAAAAAACCCTTTTGAAATAGTTATTGTGGAACATGTTTTTACTTTTTATTTATTCATTAATTTTTGCATTTATTTATTTGTATAGTAATTTATCTCATCTCGACACGGATAGGAAGCAAAATAAGCATTCATGTTATTTAAAAATTTTGTGACTACTTCTAAAGAACTAAATATAGCTACATTTTGCGAAAAAATAAAAACTAAAATAAACAAGTATCTTCGTTTATCTTTTATGGTTTTTTGAATAATAAATAGCATTCTGAACAAAAACGAGGAATAATGTTTCCAGATTCCGAACTTTTTTTTTTTTTCAATCTACTCCTCTCAAAGCTCGTAGGACACTTTTATACACCGATTTTAAGGAAATAGTTGAGGGTAATCAACAACACTTGAAGAGATCGTTTGCGAAAGCAAGTGTCCACTCGCCCGAAGGATATAAGCGTTAAGGTGACAGCTTCACCACGCCTATTGTAATTAGCGCATTGAAAACGAGCCGCGCTGCTCGACGGGGGGTCAAGACTTGGACGATTCCACTTCCCGAATCGCTCAATGGAAAAACTCAGGACTTAACGGTAGTAAAAAATTCCCCCCTTCTCGATCCTAAAGAGTTAATGACTCTTCAGAAAAAGAAGCGATATTGTTGTGAATGTTGCAAGTACAATGTATTATATTCAAAGCTGGTGTGTGTGTAGAAGAGGGACTGCTCATTAGGGTGGGGCGAAAAATAAAAAGTTTTTCAGATCAACTTCTAATAGTTGCCAAAAGTTGTCTTTGGTGATAGTTAGCTTTTGTGCAAAATTTGAGAAAAATCGATTAATATCTTCAGGGGGCGCTGCGATCGCAAAGTTTTATCATAGCTTTTATCGGGATTTTATGGTTAAAATATGAAAAATAATGCCGTTAGCTAATCTCATTGCAGTTTTTTTACTCATAAGGTATATTCATGCATTCAAAGCATATGAAATAACTCACAAAAAATTATTTTATATGATGTATTTATATTTCAAGCATTTAAAAAGAAACAAAAACGTGAAAAAAAGTGATTTTTTGAAATATAATTATATCATATAAAATAATGTTTGTAAGTCATTTCATATGCTTTTAATGCATGAAAACATCTTTTGAGTAAAAAAAATGCAAAGAGACTAGCTAAAGGCATTCTTTTTGATATTTTAACCATAAAATCCATAATAAAGCTATGGGGTAATTCCATGTGAAATCAACAAGCCTCAAAACTTGACCATCACCAATTTCAAAAAAAATTATAAGGTTGATTACGTCTATAAAGTGATACAAAAAACTGATATTAAAAATTTTTTTCAGCTGTTAGTTTTTTGTGTGAGACCGCTTAAAAAACTCGAAAAATGGCAAAAAGTGAAATTTTGGTACATACAAAGACTAAATTTTCTCAGCTTCTATTGCAGATAAAGTCTTTTGTTATATGTCATTTTAAAGCTCTTTAAACAGGCTTTCATATGATATGTAACTTGACAAGATTTCGCGATGTTAATATTTCAAGGTCACCGAAAGCATAATTTGACCTTGAATATCTCAAAAAGTGCATTTCTTAAAAATCTGAAAAAAAAATATATATTACTTCATAATGTGGTGTATATGTGGTAAAATTTTCAGAATGGGACAGCAATGGGATCTGGACGAAAAATGGCATAGACTTTTTACCCTCTTACCACTTTATTGCTATGTCTATGGCTACTGAAGAGATATAATACAGAAATACTGCAAACTGTGAAATGTTATTTACAAGTAACTGTTGGCACATTCCACTTTTGGTTTACTTATTGTCTATAATGTTCAATTGTGCAATATTGAAAATTAATTCATTTGATATGCTCATTTGCCCAATCAAACAACTGTCGTAGTGCCATGATTTGAGTGTCATAAATCCTTTACAGACTGACTAAAGTTGCAAGTCTTTTACCAGTTCCACCCACGCCATCACAGGCACTTATGCCATGGGATTAGGCAAAAAAAAATGCCACTCTGCTTTAATCCCAAAATATAATTCATGATAACTCAGGTTAAGAAAATTCAGTCTATTTTGTACTGTGAGGCAGCTCCATCACTGAAGTAATAGATCAAGCTCATTTTGGCGGCAAAATGAGACTGCGTGAAATTTATAGGGCACTTCTGTCCTGGATTTCAAGAACTCAAGGACAGGATTGAAGAAGCATTTGAAATGAATTGCGTTGAAAGCGTCTCCTATAAACAATGGATGCAAGTTAAGAGAAGAACATGTCTTGAGACATTGGTCAAGTGTACAGAAGAATTTATTGATTCTCTTTTTGAAGAACTTCCTAAACTCATTCAGCGCTCGTTTCTTGCTACTCAACAGTCTAGCTCTATCTTACTTATCTGAAAGATATCAGTCTCATTTTGCCACCAAACCAAGCTTGATCTATTACTTCAGTGATGGAGCTGCCTCACGGTACAAAAATAGACCGGATTTTCTTAACCTGAGTTATCATGAATTATATTTTGGGATTAAAGCAGAGTGGCTTTTTTTTTTTTTTTTTTTGCCTAATCCCATCATGGCAAAAGTGCTTGTGATGACGTGGGTGGAACCGGTAAAAGACTTGCAACTTTAGTCAGTCTGTAAAGGATTTATGACACTCAAATCATGGCACACGACAGTTGTTTAATTGGGCAAATGAGCATATCAAATAAATTAATTTTCAATATTGCACAATTGAACATTATAGACAGGAAGAACAGGCTTTGAAATCCAGAAAAATGACGACAAGTACAATACCAGGCACTCAGAGTCTTCATTGTTTTATGCCATTGAATAGGAATCAGGTGCAAGTGAAAGTATATTTAATTTCCAACACAATAAGGATCGAACGTACTACAACTATCAAATGCGATCTTGATTGCTCAGAGATGGTTGGATTCTTGACCTGCAGGTATAATGGATGTTGGAGGCTGGGGCGCGTCTTAGACACAGATGAAGAAAATCAAAATTTGAAAATGCTGTTGTATCCTCATAGACCCTCAAATTCTTTCTACTATCCTGACTTTGAAAATGTTTTCAATGTGCCTATTAGTGCTGTTATTTCGAAAGTAGACCTTAGGAGAAAGGCAACAGGAATAATTTATTACCTCTCAAACCAAGAAATGGAATGTGCCAACCGTTACTTGTATATAACATTTCACATTTTGCAGTATTTCTGTATTATATCTCTTCAGTAGCCATAGACATTGCAATAAAGTGGTAAGAGGGTAAAAAGTCTATGTCATTTTTCGTCCAGATCCCATTGCTGTCCCATTCTGAAAATTTTACCACATATACACCACATTATGAAGTAATATATATATTTTTTTCAGATTTTTAAGAAATGCACTTTTTGAGATATTCAAGGTCAAATTATGCTTTCGGTGACCTTGAAATATTAACATCGCAAAATCTTGTCAAGTTACATATCATATGAAAGCCTGTTTAAAGAGCTTTAAAATGACATATAACAAAAGACTTTAGCTGCAATAGAAGCTGAGAAACTTGAGTCTTTGTATGTACCAAAATTTCACTTTTTGCCATTTTTCGAGTTTTTTAAGCTGTCTCACACAAAAAACTAACAGCTGAAAAAAAATTTTTAAATCAGTTTTTTGTATCACTTCATAGACGTAATCAACCCTATAATTTTTTTTGAAATTGGCGATGGTCAAGTTTTGAGGCTTGTTGATTTCACATGGAATGACCCTATGGTAAAACTTTGCGATCGCAGCGCCCCTTGAAGATATTAACCGATTTTTCTCAAATTTTGCACAAAAGCTAACTATCACAAAAGACAACTTTTGGCAACTATTAGAAGTTGATCTGAAAAACTTTTTATTTTTCGCCCCACCCTACTGCTCATGCCCAGTGATCAATTAACAAGTTAAACACTGCCCCGCCTCTAGACGAGGACTTTCAAATCGGGTATCTTCAGTCTGTATTGTGTAACATGATAACCAGTAAATAGTTATGTTGGTATACAATTAAACCTTTAAAAAATTGCTGTTGCAAAATTTTCATTTGAGTTAAGATAGAGGTCAATAAGTTGTAAGTCATGATACTTTTGGAAATAAACATAAACATTTTCGTAAATCTTATTATCAGGACTCCCCTCCAAATTGATTTTTTTTTGTTTGTTTTAAGATATTGAGTTATTTATAGGAATTGTTATTAAGCAAACACAAATCATTAAAATAAATTTTATTACTTTTGCAGCGCAACAACTCCAGCAAGATCCTAACGATCCAACAAAGTGGCAAGTTGTTGCAACAGCAACAAATCCTACTTTAAATACTTCTCAACAACAGGCACAAAGTAGTGCATCAAACCCTGCTGCTACTTCAACCACTTCAACTTCAACTGAATCACCATCATCTAATTCGGATATAGGTTCTGGTAGAAGAATGCGCAGGGTTGCATGTACATGTCCTAATTGTCGAGATTCTGATGGAAGGTAAGTTGGAGTTTTTGATGTGAAATCTTTGCCAAATGTTTAGGCTTCATTATACTTTATCGAATAAATTCAGAAAAAATGTTTTGTAAAAAAAATGTCTTTTTTATGAATGGTATTTTTTAAACCAATTATTGCTTTTTTTTCATGACAAAATGATGATTTTTTTGTATGGATTTTATTGATCAAGGTGTTTTCTAAACTTCTGTTTTTTTTTATTTTCTCGTTTTTTTTTTCTTTTTTTTTAGGATTTATGGAGCAGGTTTGATTTATGTCTTGCCAGCTAGGGGTTAAAAACAACAACATTATTTTTTTTTAATGTTACATCATTTTTTTTTTTACTTTATTTTTTCCCTCCTACCAAGCACCACCTTTTTTTCTCATGTATTGGAATTGATTATTTTATAATTATTGTTACAAACATAATTGGGCAATTCCACTGTTATGGACGTAACAATCAAAACTTTAAACATTTTCGTAATCTTTTTCTAATCAAAGAATCCGCAGAATAATTTAGGCTAGCATAAATAACATTGAATAAACCATAACCAATAAGATTGAATTATACCAGAAGAAAAAAATAAGTGTAGATTTTTATCAAACCAGGTTGTAATTATGTGTGTTTAAAGTTTGATTGTTCGTCTGTAATGCAGGGCTAGAAGTTGTCCTAAAAATTTAAAAATTGTCTGAAAATTCCTAAAATTTTGAACTTAGTCCTAAAATTTCCAAAATGTTATTTTACTTGGTACTTGTGCAGAAAAAGAAAATTCACTCTCAAAGTAAAACTTTTCATGATGAGACACCTATATTTTACCATAAAATGAAGTTGATAATCTCTCAGTAATTTTCATTAAAAACTAAGAAAAACCCCATGTTGCTTGGCCTTTTTTTTTCTTGAGAGAGGGCAGGGAGCATTGAACAGGAGCATGTGCTCAAAATAAAGCTGTTTGTTTTATCACCATTTTATAACTCTTGCAGTCATTCCCATTCTTAAAAAAAAAAAGATTAAAAAATAAGGAAAATAAAAGCAGCTTTCATAGCTGATGTTGCAGAAAAATGTTAGGGGATGGGAATATGATCAGAAGTTGTTACTCCCCCCCCCCCCGAAAAGAAATGAATAATCTGTGCAGAATGAAAAAAGGTGCTCCTCTGGAAAGTTGAGCTATAACCTTGACAATATTACCTCTTATGAATTATTTTTAGCTCTAAATTGAGTTAGGTTGTTTTCATATAATATGCCAACTCAAATCCGTTCCCAATAACACGTTTCTTTTTGAATGAATTGCCCAAAAAGAGGCAAGCATTGTCAATTTCATAGCTCAACTTCCTGAAAGTGCACTATACTCCCTTCTTCTCTCCAATTGTAGTTCTGTAGTTAGAGGGGGTGAATGTTATCAAAGTTAAGCTGCTGAAATAAAATAAATACAGTGTAAGTTTTTTAAGCAACAGCTGAAACAATTAATTTAATCATGTTTTTTTAAAAATGATTTTAAAATATTCAATTGTTTTATGAAGTCATTCATGAATTTTACAGTTTTTACTGTTGTTTTATATTTTCAATTTTAAGGCATTTGAAACGCAATTTTAAGTTGCAACTTTTAATGGCTTTAAACTCTGAAAACTCCTAAAATCCAATCCTAATTGCATTAGAGGAGGTTGTTGAAAATCAGTTGTAGCTCAGTGTAGGGGAAAAAGTCTATGTTTTGTGCACGTAAATAAGTAGAGGAAATAAAGTTGTAGCTGGACAGGTTTTTTGGTTGTTATAAGTTGCAAGCAAAAAGTTTTCCAAATTTGCAGCTTCTTACTTTGCCTAAAAAAGATTGACACAACAGCTGCAAAACATCATATATATATATATATATAGGCCTAACATCATCATCCCACCATATCATTTGGCCCAACAAGCTTTGCTAATCTAATGATATCAAATTAAATAATAATACTTCTATGGTCAAGAAAATATTTTTTAAAAACTTGATTCCAGCATTTCAAAAAGGAGAGAGACTTTCCAGTCTCTGCTAGATATGTGAAGATGATTAAGATTGATTGAGAATAACTTAGGATTAAGTTTTGAAAGGTTTTAAAATTATACTGTACATTGTAGTTACATTACAGGTGTAGAATTATGCCCTTTACATTGAGGTAATGCATCATATTAAGGTTTAATTAAAATCAAAGGAGATTAAAAAATACCTAAATATTTTATGTTTTATTGAGCCCAGTTAGCACATTTTGAGATATCTCTTTTATCAGAAATAATCTTCAAATTAGTTTTAAAAAACTAAAAAATATGCTTTTAGATGCACTTATAAATACATCAACATGTAATATAAGTAATATATTTTATATAATATAGTTTATCCTTTAGTATTAATAGTAGTATTAAATATATTACTTTTATATTTGCAAAGAATGAATTTTATCTTTTATACTCAGAGTTACATACATACGTACCCACAAGTGAAACTAATAAAAGGGTATTAAAAAGGAGTAAAGTATCAAATTGTTATAAAATGGTCCTAAATTTAAGAAATTGCTAGCTAGTTTTTTATAAAATATATTTGTAGTTTGCACACTTCTGTGTAATTGTTTTCAATAATCACGGATTAGATATTTCTGTTCAATTATGTCCCAACAACAGTTTTAGATAAATAAATAGATTGTTCTTAGCTTTTGGAAACATGCCTGCCTAAATGTTGATTTTCAAAGCATTGAATTCTCAGGAAGTAGTATTTTGTTAAAAAATGCAACCAAAATTTAAGACAAGCTATTATTTATACTTATATCTATGTATGTTAATAGAATTAATGCAACGTTTAAATTTTTTTTACTCTTGTAACAGGAACAACGAGTCAAAGAAGAAACAACATATCTGCCACGTACCAGGATGCAACAAAGTTTATGGTAAAACATCCCACTTACGAGCCCATCTAAGGTGGCACACTGGCGAGAGACCCTTTGTTTGCAGTTGGATGTTTTGTGGCAAAAGATTTACTCGTTCAGATGAGCTTCAACGTCATAGAAGGACTCACACAGGTTAGAAAATGGGTTTATACTGTGATTGATAGTGATAGGGAAATATTTGAACGTACGGGAATGTGGGGCAAAGTGAAATAGTTAAGATAACTTACGGGTTTCAAAATGAGCAAATCAGAAATTTGTTTTGAAGTTTACTGTATGTAAAGATGGAGTAATATATTTTATGATACAACTAACGTTGAACTATTATTTCTCATTCTTAGCAGTTATTTTGTACCTTCAAAAAAAACTGTGGGAATTTTTCATCGCAAAAAACCATGGGGCTAAGTGAGAAAAAAAATTTTTTGTAATGAAACATTTTCCATTTGATTCAGTTATTTTTTTCTAATGAATGAGTAAATAAACAATTAAATGAATTAATATGTGAGAAAAAATACGTGAGTGAAAAAAGGGGTAGTGAAGAAGTAGGGAATGAATAAGGGGAAAATAAGCAAATAAATGAATAAATAAATTAATGAGTAAAAAAATAAATGAAGAAACATGTTAAGTGATTTAATAAATGAATGAATACGTAAACAAAATGAACTATTTTACTTTGCCCCACCCACTTTACTCTGTGTGCGCTTAACAAATTGCAATTGAGCATTTAAAATCAAAACATGATTAATATGAACTAAATAAGTATTGCATTAGACAAAATTAGATCTCAATTAATACTTGAATCGATAATTACAAGAATTTATCATTTTATAATAACAAATATTTTTGAAAACCATGAATATTACAACAGTTCTATTTATTTTTTGACTGGAATCAACTATATTTTTAGGAACTTAGTTAAAATACTGCTAGAGAGGTGGCACTGCAAACTGAACATATTTTACTATGCCCCTCATATATGAAAAGGGATCTGTTAAAGAGAAATTTGAATCAGTTAACGAAACTTTCAAAAGACGTCTTTTCAAAAATGGACTTGTCAAAGAATATTTTAATCATAACTGAACAGTATGTTTTGTTTGTAAATGCTCTTCATTAATATTTTTCTCTGAAAACATAGCCTCCCCTATACCTAAAGAAAACATAAAATGCCTGCAAATTTTACATTTTATAACCAGATTAGATATGTGCCTGCTCCTCTAAAACTTACTTGCCATGAATTAATGTGTTTACACCGCTTCCATATTAATAAGTTTATTTTTACCATAATTTATAACTTGGCAGATATTTATCTTCTCTATAAGGAACTTGCAAAGCTTGATAGTGTTCCCAGAAATTAATTTTGGGGGTAATATCTGGACCTCAGAACCAGACTAACGTAAGTCCATTTCTGTAACTTTTCAGGAAAAGGGAAAATCGATTGTCGGATGCATGCGAAGAATGGGATTCGCCCTCTTTTAATGCTGCTAAATAATTGGAAGGAATTTGTTTTGTAGAATACCGTTATCATGGGTCGATGCAGAATAAGATTCTACATACAAAACACTAATAAAGTGAAAATGGCCATTTTTGGACTTGCTTTCTTCTGGTTCTGAGGTACAGATATAGTCATTGTGATGAAAGACGCATTTTCTAGAATGACCACCTGGTGAACACAAAACAAATACTGTATTTCATCTTTTTTCTTCAATTTAAACATTTTTTTTTATGAAGAAACAAAAAAATTACAAAAATGGATATCATTTAAGAGAACGAAAATTCACACTAATTAAAACTCTATGAAATTTTCACTGCGAGTATACCTAAAGAAACTAGAATTAAAACTTTTAACTGTATCTTTCTGTCTTTTGGCTGCTGGGTTGATGCACAATGTTTTGTCAAAATATGTCACTTTACACTTATATGTGAAAAAAAAAGAAGCATATAATGCAATAATATTTAGTTTCCATCAAGTATGTTGCATCCAAAAAATATCTAAAGAGCACATTTTCATGAAAGTTAAATTATGAAATTTAGCCTTCTTTTGCAACCATACATTTTGGATCCTTGGATTTGAGCACTTCATCCAATTTTAAAAACTTGGTCTGAAATAATATAGAAAAGTCTTGGGCCAGCATTCTCATTAGAGGAAGAGAGAGATTTTTAAAAAATATTGAGTGTGCCAAAATTCATCTAATAAACTAAGACATACTTTTGACCAAAACTTTATTGAAATTAATCCGCTTTTAAAGTAAGAGTAAGCTTTTGTTTATGTGCAACTATTTGCATATTGATTTATTCACAGTGATTTATTCACAGCTCGATTTTAGCAACAGGGTTTTAAAAACCACTGTTCCAGTATTATTACGGATGTGCTTTTCTTTCTTTTATTCTTCCCCATTACCTACTATTAGAGGTTCAATTTATTAACTGTGACATTCTGAGAAAATCTCACATTGATATTTTTTTTGCGTGAGATTTCTTCCAAAAGTGTGAAATTTCTTTGTCTCACGCTCTATTGGGAACCCTGTCTTAGGGAATGTATATTAGGATGGGTCCATTAATGTTTTTTTTTAATTGAAAGTGCCTGTGGTAGGAAAAAATGCATATTGTTATCAAATGTTTATAGAAAACATTGCTTTGAAAGCAAAATATTTTTAGATCTCCAACGAGGCCCTTGAAGTTCTGCCAAATATTACATTTTAAATACATTTTTAATCTCCAATTACATAATTAATAGTATAGTAAGGCTCACAGAAAAATTGTTTGGATATCATATAATATTTAAGATTTCCACCAAGCCCTTAAAGTTTTGCCAAATCTGTAAAAATTACATTAAAATTTTTATTTAAGAAAATTATGCATTTTTAAATAGTGGTATTGATTGTCGGGTTTTTGATCACCGACTGCACCATGAAAACTGTATGATATTAATTAAAATAATTTTTATAAATGATGGGAAAAATTACCTACAATATGTTTTGGTCTATTCGTTTTTTATGTCCCCATCATTATTTTTCGCATTCAACCAACTTGTGAGTCGCGTACCATCAATGGTACGCATACAACAAGTTGGGGAACGCTGATGTAAGTAGTAATGATTTTAACATAAGTTTAATTGCATTTTAGAATTGCTTGTTTCAGTGTCTTATTTTACTTTCCAGGGGAAAAGAGATTTCAGTGCGCTGAATGTTTAAAAAGATTCATGCGCAGTGATCATCTCTCTAAGCATCTCAAGACTCATCAAACTAAGAAAAGTATGACACCCAGTGAAATGATGGAAGGTGAAATGACAGATGACATGGCTCCAGACAGCTGTGATTTGAACATGACTGTAGATATTGAAGAACCAGATCTTTCTATAAATGAAAATGTTGTTGAAAGTTCACAAAATATGAACTAAGTTTTATACCAGATTACCAAGTATCCAACATTTTAAAAGCACAGATGTGTAAAAAGAGTTTGCAGAAGTATTTGGAGTTACAGAGAATTACTTTCTCAATGCAAAAAGTTGTGAGCTTAGATATCTAAGGGAAGCCAGCCTCTCCTGTATTTAGTAGCTCACAACTTTCGCATTGAAGACCAAAGTGTTCCAGTAGCCCTGAAACAGCAGCTTGCAAATTCGTTTTGCACAGTTGTGTTTCAAAAGGTTGTATAATAATCTCATTTTCAGTACACATTTAAATCCTTTTTTAAAAATATTTATAATTGTTTGCATGTCACTTTTATAATAATCATGGCATACTTATTTAAATTATATTACATAATCAAATATTATCGAGCTTTTCAAAATCAATAGCCATTTATTTCAATTAAAGTTTCATCTAAGCTTGGTGGGGGATATCAAATGTAGAGAAAATCTAATTCAATGCTATATAGAAATGAATGCTTTTAATTCAAAGAATTTTGAATTTTTTAGCTATTTGTTAAGTAGTAAAAAGTAGTTCCAAAAAATTAATCCACTTTATGAACTTCAAAACAGATTCCTAAAAGCATTTCTTCTATAATTAATTGCATTGGATAAATTAATAGTTGGCTGTGTTGCATGAACGTCATTGTTTTATATAAAATATACATAGCATTTACAAAATTGAAATTGATGGATTATTTTTGTCATTTTTGTTTACTATAAAAATCATGTTGATAAATTTTATTGGAAAAAAACTGCAATATAATGTAAAATTTTGTTATATTTTCTATAGAAAAATTTTCAAAATTGAATACCATAATGATCATATCTTATTGAATCTAAGTAGATTTAATACTTGTTACTTTACACATTGTACAGCATAGATATATATATTCATAATGTAAATAAGTCATATGTCATACGCGATATAAACATTGTCAATTATTGTATTGGGATGTTTTACGAACAAAACTGTTTCTATAAATTATATTTGCTTAATAAATTCATAAAAGTTTTTTTGTGATTTACTTACAGAAAATTACCAACACAGGGACAAACATGATTGAATGAATTTTTAAACTTTACTGGGTAAAATCAAAGTAAATTTATTGTAGAATTAGAGAAACTTGCTCTTAACTACTTCAGTTTTTCATATATCAAGAGTTTGGGATTGTGGTAATGGTTATTAATCAGGGATGATGGTGAGTGAGTGCATGTAAAAAATAGCTCAAACTTTTTAAAACAGAAAATACAGGGTTGTGGTTTTAGACAGCACAGGTGTGTTTTACTGTTCAAAAGTATGCTAGCTAAAGCTAAGGGGATATAATATAATCAATATGTATTTCCTGAAATATTTGTAATGCATGAATACAAACATTAATTTTCCAATTAAAAAATATTTGATAATATTTTTCGCTGAAAAATTCATATTAAAATATAGTAGTGTTAATGTTTTCAATTTTAAGTAAAGTAAATCTTCCTATAACACTATTTAAAATTTCCTCTTGTAAGAGTTGAGAGTGCTACAAAAAAAAAAAAAAAAATAATGCATAACTACCAAAGTAACTAATTTCACTTATATTTATACCTAAAAAAAACTTAAATGCGTAATTTTTTTAGAAGAAAAAATAGTTTTAACTTTTTTTAAAAGGTTCTTGTATGATATTGCTGACATGCACTATTTTTCAAAACTAGTGATGATTTTAAAAAATATAGTTATTTCGTGTCAGAGCCATGGGTGCAAGACCTTCCGTCTTACTTGACGAAATCACCCAGACTGATATCGGGACGGGAAAGAAAATCGATCTCATTCCTTCAGTTTTTTTTTCCAAAGACATAAAAATAAACGAAACAAAAATTTGGATTTCTCTAAAACACCCTTAAACTTGTCAATGTTTACAGGTTTGGCGTAAAGTTAACATCCCAACAAAAACATAAATGTGAAAAAGGAGCCAAGTTCGGTTGAAACAACGCTTGGGTAGTTTGAAGCAGCGGTACCACCAACAAAAGAGTTGAAATCTAACAGGCTCCAAGTTCTATAGCTGTTCTGTTAACTACAGTCTTGAGAGTTATTGAAATGTTCATTAATTTACTTTAATAACATTTCGTTACTTCCTTCATATCGGCTTCAGAACTTGGCAAGATCATTTCTAATTGACGGAAGTCGGACTTTTTTGAACGTAACTTCGTGACGATTAAAACTTGCCCAGTTCCGAAGCCGATATGAAAGGAAGTAACGAAATGTTATTGAAATGTTCATTAATTTATTTTAATAACTCTCACGACTGTAGTTAACAGAACAGCTATAGAACTTGGAGCCTGTTAGATTTCAACTCTTTTGCCGGTGGTACCGCTGCTTCAAACTACCCAAGCGTTGTTTCAACCGAACTTGGCTCCTTTTTCACATTTATGTTTTTGTTGGGATATCATGCATTTTTGAAAAGCCGAAGTAACGGTTATGCTTTCATTTAGACACAAATTAATACACACATAACATGATATTTCAGTTACTTTGAGAACGCAGATATAACATAGGCGATGCTACATTCGACATATTTTTAATTTTAATGATTTTACTCGTAATTCAAATAAATAATAGGAGACGCTGCAATTTATGATCAATGACGAAAGAAACAGGTAAAACAAGTAAATTTTTTTTCATGTTTACCCTATATTTTTCTTAAAAGAGGAATAGAATATTTTAACTACTTGGTTAATATCTTAAGTCACCGCAAGGTGGCATAGTCAATCTCTAGAATTCGAATTATTTATTTCATCTTGATAAACCATTTTAATCTTCCGTCAAGGCAAACAAAGCCTTGAAACAGCTTACAATAAAACATTTGATTTTAAACTTAAGTATTTTATTTTTGGCAACGTTTTACAAGCATTTTGGCGCTTTTCTTTGACGATCCATTTACAAATCGCGCCAAGATACTCATTAAAACAATACTTTTTTTTCTCGCTTTTTTAATGTAGTTTTTGGACTTTTTAGATTTTTCCCATAGTTAGTGTATGGAAATATACCTTGATGCCAAATTTTAAGATTTTGAGACACTTGGAAGTAGGTAAACATTTTGATGAGTGAGTGTATAATCTAAATAAGAAAATCGCCATATTTTCACTTTTCAAATATTAATAACTTTAAAACTAAAAGAGATATATTCATAAAATTTAGGATTATGGGTGTTCTATGTCACTCTAATAGATTTACAAAATTTAAAGCATGTAGATGAAGTAGTTCTTAAGAAAAGGTGGGGTCGAAAGTAGCCCGAAATGGTTCGTGTAAAGATACACTAGCAGGACACACTGCCGTGTGTCTTGATTTGGGTTGTTTTTTACGCCTTTACCCGTCAGTCTTGATTTTTTACGCATTTCGAAATCAGATTGCATCCGCTTCAGAACCGTCTCCCACTTTGGTTTTCTGTGTGATTCTAACACATAAATATCTCTAATTTTGTGCTTGCCATTATTTTTTACAAATCTTATGTTTCATGTTCCACAACAGAAGACTTGCACGATCGTCATTTAGACACGCCCCTTCGGGAATTTCAATACAGCTGCATCCGAATTGAGTTAGGCTGGAGCATAAATATCCCCCCCCCCCCTGAAAATTTATCACAGATATTTCAGATGGCAATCGGAAATTTAGGAATTTAGGCAGCAAAATTATGCATTAGTCGGGAAATGTGAGTTATCAAAACTCATAAATTTTTTTCATCATTTTTGAACCAAAATTTTGGTGATCATAGTTAAATGTCATATTTGCGTACATAATATTTAAATCAACCCTTTGCATTCATTCTTTTCTATCATTCTTAATTTTGTGCTTTTTCAATTAAATTTGAACCAATTTCAAGAATTTGATCCCCCCAAAATATAATTAAATAAAACCCTCACTCTAATATCGAAAAACTAATAAATTTTGATTTTGGACCTTTTTTCAATCCCTGAGGATACGTTTCTGAACCTCATTCCTTTCCCTAACGTTACCAGATATATCCTGCAATCGCTTTTTAAGACATCATTTTCGAAAAAAATTTGGGCGAGTGCCTTCGAATCTCCTCTCTCATAACAGCACTAAAAAGTTTAAAACTATTTTTAAAACTGCAATTTTAAGGAGTGAAAAAGTCCCTGAACACTCCATTCTCCTGACGTTATCAAATATGTACTATAATTTTGTTTAGTACAGCCGTGATCTAGAAAACCTTCCGAGGTTACTACTTCAGAACCTTCCTTTCTTAACATTATCGGAGATCGTCTAAAATTTCGATTTGATAACTTCAATTTTCAAAAACTGCACGGGAAGAGTACCTACATTTACCTAATCTTTAGATAAGCCACACCTCATTCTGATATCACCGAAGATCGTCTAAAATGAGGTTTTTAGAACTCAAATTTCGAAAATCCCCCCCCCCCCATTTTTGCTTGTATATACTTAAAACTATGATCTTACTACGTAAAATAAAATGAGTACCAAACCACCAGTTTTGACACAGTAAAATCAATAAGTAATTATTTCCCCCCCCCCCTTGAGCACGCATGTGTGTGGGGGGGGGGTCTCAAATATTTTCCGTCTTGGAAGCATGGCCAAACTTGCACCCATGGTCAGAGCATGAATTAAGTCAATTATTGCATTATAATTTCAGCACCTTCATATGGATATCGTTGTAAAAAGTTCGGCTACTATCAAAAACAAAATCTCTCATGAGTACTGATTGAAATTTTTAGTGAAGAATTGCAATTTCTATGCAATTAGATTTGAATCAAGTGCATAAATTTAATGTATTTTTGAATACATATTTGAAATGTTCACATTCAATAAATTAGCTCTAACTTACTTTTTTTAATTAATAGAATATATTTTTTAGTTGATTTTATTCTTTTTTTGATCCCTACAATTGATGTTATACTAATTATCTCAAAAAAAAAAAAAAAAAAAAATCACAGCGTATCATAGACAAAAATATAAACACAAAAATAAACATCCATTATTTGTGCTTTTTTAAGGTAAAATTAAAAGGCTCCTAACAGATTTTCGTTTTGTTGCTTGTAAATATTTTGATATGAATGAAAATTGCACTTGCTACTGGATAGATGAAAAATAATTCAACTATAAATATTATACACATTTCCTAATCATAACCAAATAATACAATATGAAAAACTGATTATTTCATATTTATTATTATAAAAGTTAAATATTAACTGGACATGGTATTCATTAAAAACTCAACATTATCAAAACGTAGTATAAAAATAAGCCAGCGATTGAGCATGTAACTATTCGGCATCCAACACCGAAATAATTTTCGCTTGTAAAACACTGGCCTCAGTCAACATTAAGATTTCGCTTTTACTACTCTTTGATGTTGGGCAGTGTTCGACACATGTTTGAACTGCAATAGTTTTCAGCCTAAAAATAGCGTCCCTAAACACAATTTTAGGATACATGTATGACTTTTCTTTTCTCCTGTTACATTATATAACCTCTTTGGTTTTACCAAGAAGGATTTTTTTTTAATGAATCTCAAAAGGTTAATAAAAAGCATAACTACAATTTAGTTGGAAAACATTAAATTAAAGATTTATTTCAGTAAAATATTTTAAGAATTCATTTCAAAAGTACGATAAACATCATCAATAACAATTGACGTAGTTGAAGAAAAAATAAAATTAAACAAGTGGTTTAACATTTAAGTTTTGACTTATAACACTGCTTAAAAAACTCTGAATTTTGCTTAAAATGAATGCGACCAATTTATAGTTTAAATGAAAATATTTTTTAAAAATCATTTATTTGGCTACAAACAAAGCGTAGTGAGCTTCAAAAATGAGAAGAATTCGATTCTCAAATCAGATGTAAAATCATTATATTTTCCAAAATGAAAGTATGAAAGGAAAAAAACCATGAAAATAAAAAAAAATGAGTAAAATAAGCTACATTTTAACAGGTCTGCACAACCAATATTATTAATAACCTCCTACATAATCACTAAAAATATGGGACAGAGAGAGAAAAAAAAGGAGGTTGGGAAGTTTTTTATGGTTTAATTGATAATACTGTCAGCCCCGCTTAATCAAACAATGGATAAAAAAACACCTCACTTAGACAATCAGCAAGTGACTATTTCCCCATTGCGGCTTAATCAAATAATTTCTCCAGGTAGTCAAATATTATATAAATCGGCTTTTGCAAATATTTTTGTTGAATTCTTTATTGAATAAGTTAAAAATAAAGTAAGTAAAAGCAATGGATGTATACATATAAAATATTTTTCGCCTACAATGGGCAAAGAAAACAACATCCACATTCTATCAAAACATTTCCAGTTTTTTATCTAATTTCTTCTATGGCTTTTTTCACTATCATTACAAAAAAAAAAAAAAAAAAAAAAAAAGAAAGCAGTTGATACTAAATTAAATAACAAAAATAAATATAAACATCGCAGAAATATAAATTGATGCATTTAAAATGTAAAACTAGCAGATGAGAATTGTATAAAGAGTTCCCAAAAGATATTAACAAGCAATCTATTAGACGTTTTAAAAAATTAATGAACAAAAAAGGGTTGCCAAAACAAAGATTTAATAACTTCAACTTGCATTTTTATAATTTTCAGACTTATATTTAATTAATTATTAAATTATTTTGCGGTTTACTTACCTTTGTTCAAGAACTTTTTACTAGAAACATTAAATACTCTCTTAGAACACATTATTATTGTTAAAAGACAAATAATTGTCAGTTTGGAAAGGCAAAGAAAAATTCCCTACTTAATTGAATATTTCTTGGAACCAACAGTATTCTTTTAAGCGGGGATGACAGTACCAGCTTTCTAGTATTAACATACGAAAAATTACCGGAATTCTGGTGTATAACCAGAACACAATTGCCCCTGACTAATGCCTCACAATGATGAATCTAGTAAAGAAGTGTGAGGATAAATGAGCAAATCTAATAAAAGGCCTATATTGAAAAACAAAAAGAAGCTTCTAATGTTGCCATAACTGAAACTGCATATATTTTTAGAGTCATTAAAAAAACACTATGTATAGTATGTTACAATGCACATTAACAGTATAATTAGAAATGTGGAAAATTGTAACTAAATTAAAATCTCACCATTTGCAGTTCTAGAGCTTGAATATGCCACTTAGCACTGAAACCAGAAATTAGCCTAAGAGGTAAAGTATTTCAATTTTGTACTGTGTTGAAGAAGAATGGAAGGCTTTCCATGTAGAGATACCGGGTCTGAGGGTATGAAATCCGTAACGTATCTTGGAAGCAGTCGTGTGGTAATTCAGCATATTTCAATGGGAAAAGACATTGCTTCGTTAATATATTTTGGACATAAAAACTAAATTTGAAAGATTTTTATGCTATGAGGCTCAATTTTCATCTCTTGCTACTTGTGTGTGACTCGCGCATATCTTGCAAGAATGATTTCGAACTCGAATGAAAAGGAAAAATTTAACTTGATTGTGAGTGATATCAAAACGCAATCATTATGAAACAAAACCAACCATATTATTTGGAGATTCCAGGTTGTTCTTTAGTAGAGATTGCCCAGACGTTTCGGCCGCCATCTTCAGTGGCGGCGTTGACAAAGATTCCTCTCGGCTACTGATGCAGTTTTCGAAGTGTTTGTAGTATTAAATACTACTACAGTTGATGTAAGAGTGAAAGCCTTCACTCTTACATCAACTTTCAATAATTTAATTAACAGAGGAAAGAAATGTATTTGTGTCATTAAAGTCTTTAACAACTACAATTTTTTTTTTTTTTCAGATTTGGAACAGAATCTTATTTATTTAAAATGTTTTTCTTCTCGAGGCTTGTTGAAGAGAGAGAGAGATAATTATTCATATATCTAGTTATGGGAAGTAAAAATGAATTTAATCCATATAAATAAAACCAAGAATATATATGTTTATATATATGTGTGTACCTTATACAAATCCACAGTTTACGTCGGATCTGGACGAAATTTGGCAGGGAGATACTTAGGCACCCAGGAAGGATCATAGGGTGGTTTTTGAGCGGGAGAAAAGTAACGATCCGTTCGAATTTCGAATAAAGGATTTCAAAATGGCTCTATCTAGCGAAATACTTAACTTATAGGATCTTCTCGATCTTGGTCTCATTCGAAAGAACGTGAAAAATACCTTGTAGGAAAGTTTTCTTCCGAAGGTTTTCAAAACCCCTAATCGATATCTCCACCCTGAAGGAAGATATGGGCATTTTTAAATTTGGAAAAAAAAATATCCATTTTAAATTGGATTTATAAAAATTGTCTGCACGAGCGTGAAAGAAATTAAATAGCGTGAAATTAATTATTGATAACAAAAAGGTGTTGCCATTTTGTTCTTGAACATAAACAAATAAAATTCTTGCTTTTGCTTTTCCTGTAGCGGGGATTTAAAACTTTTTTGGCGATTGATTTATTTTTCGTACTGCGCAAAATGTCGACTTTAATCTGATCGGGACATTTATAGACACACGTTACTTGACATAAATTTTACTCTCAAGGTATACCGGGCAAAGCCGGGCCACGCAGCTAGTAAATGAATAATCATTGGACTTCATAAAATGTAACAACTATAATAGTTAAAGATAATTAAATGTAAATAGTTGCCGATAATATACACAACAACCATAGCAGGGAAAAATAGATACGCAGAAACTGATCACCACAAGGTATTTTATTTATATAATTTTTATGAAAGAAATTAATTATCTTTACTAATATATAAAGCTGTAGAGTTTGTTTGTTTGTTTGTTTGAACGCGCTAATCTCAGGAACTACTGGTTCGATTTGAAAAATTCTTTTTGTGTTGAATAGTCCATTTATCCAGAAAGACTTTAGGCTATAGTTTGAAAAGATTCGATAAGCGATTCGTTTTTTATTCGAATTCAAGGCAATTTTCTCATAAATTGCCGAATACTGGGGTTAAAAATTACTTGCACATATTAATGTTATATATCGTTGGAAGCAGAAAAATTTTGTCCGTCCTATGCAGTTTGTTCCGATTCTCTAACTTAAACACAGCACGAGTTATTCAATTTTTAAACTTGCCTTTTGCAAGGCTTCACCCGATTTCTTGCAATACTTGGTTCATTAAAACCATCAAGAAAAAATAAACTAATTATTCCACAGTTTTGATTTTTACGCCATTAGATAGAGCGATATTTTTAACCCCAGAATTGATTCGACTTACAGTCGAAGAACCAAGCTTTTATCTCCACTAGAAAAAAAGTTACAAGCGTTTGAACTTTGAGTTCGAAAACCTCTTTCCTGATCAAACTATTAACGTTTTATTGCGTTGCTACGGCGACATCTTTTAAATTCATTGTTGGTGTCCTTTTCTTCATTTCGTTTCTTAAAAGCATTTCATTTTACGGCGTTTCAACAAGGCAAATAATGCGATTGTCAGTGTTTCACTTGAATTCCTGCATACGTAATGGCTTATATTTTTTTTCTGGTACCATTTTGAAAATGTGTTTCAAATTAAATTGTAATTCATGTTTTTAGCAGGGATTTTTTTTGGCTGCGATCTAAATATTAAAACAACTTTTTTGTTTGGAATTTTGCAATTAATGTTACAGGAAGAGAGCAGTTTGGAAATATTTGTTTTTGGTAGGGAATTGTATTTGTTTATTAGGGAGAGTGTTAAATATGTGCTACTTGACATTGTTTTTATTCCTGAGGAAGCATGTGCAAATAATGCGATTGACTTTTTTATGCGGGAAAGTTTTTTAGCGAGCCGCTTTAGCGGGGAGTAGTTTTTTGAAACCGGTTTCGCTAAAACTTTCCTCCCTCCTTTAAATGCGAGCCGCCTTGGCGGCGAGTAATTTGTTTTAAGTTTCCTTACTACTTTAAAGGCGAGCCGCCTTGGCGGCGAGTAGTTTGCTGAAACTTTCCTCGCTACTTTAAAGGCGAGCTGCCTTGGCGGTTATATATCATTATATACCGTCTTGACGGCGAGTAGTTTATTTAAATTTTCATCACTACTTTAAAGCCCGTGCAACGCCGGGCCCCACAGCTAGTATTCAATAATTCGAAATCTTGTTTTGTTGACTCACAACACTTTTGTTTTCAACGGCTCATATACTGAAAAATTCAAAATTTCAGGGCAAGAGTAACTTTCTCTCTACCTAATCACTTTTGACTGAAGGATCGCTTTCGTAGAACAAAATAGTCATTAGCTCTTAACCAGGACACTTGATTCTCATTCATATATTACTTTATGATTAGAACAACTTTTTGTTCAAGTTTGAACAATTTTAAAAACATTAACATAGGAAATTTTTAATTCTATATAAAGAGTTATAACTTAACTATTTTGAATAGTTAGGTTATGATTATAGTCAGGGTAAACTTAACATGTCAGTGTTGTAGAAGCTATTTTTAGCCATATCACACCATTTCGCAACATTTCTAATGCATCACAGCTCCGCTCCTTCTCAAGTTTGCTATAATCTACTATTATTCGCTTAACATCGGAAAATGTTACATGCAATGAGAAACGCGAAAAGTTTTGTTTGTTTTCGCATTTCAGTTTTCCGGAGACAATTTTAAGGACTTTTGACCGCTAAATATAAACAAAATGCTCGGAATGAGATTTCAAAGTTTATTTACTGTTATTCAACAAATAAGAATCTATAAACACTAATGTAGTACTTCTCCGTTGCAGGTACGCGATGTGAAGCATTTTGAATCTTAGTGATTGTTTTTCATTTTATTCAGTTCCGCCATTACTTGTTTAGCTTTAACATATGTTATTTTGTCGTTTTAATAAACCTTTAAACAAAGCAGGCCATTGAACAGAACAAAACTAAGATTAAATTCAAATGAAAAATAATTTGCTAACTAATTAAAATATGCCATTAAAATGCAGAATAAACTAACCAGACTTTTGAACAATGTGAAAAAAATCGACCAGTTAGACAAGTAAACTGAAATAGAATTGAATGTCAAATTGTAAAATAGTCGCCAACACAAATTAACTTTTAACCCATTAATGCCAAGCGTCCCTTTTTAGGGACGGTCCAAAAAAGGGTCTGAATTTCCCCAAAATGAACATTTCAACCATATAATAGTGTTCAATTAGTACCTTGGTATTGTTTCAATTCGTTATTAACAGAATGCAGCACATAAACATTGTAAAGTGTGTTCTGTAGCAGTTTTAATATGATCTTTTTCAAAAATTACATCTTCCACAATCTCAAGAAAAAAAGCTAAGTTTTCAAAGTTATTCCCAGCTTAACAGTTTATGTTAATTGCTGATTTTAATTCTTTTTATAAAATGTCTTTTTAAATATTATATCGTAGGCAGAAAAACATTTTGGTAAAAAAAGTATGTACCCTCTGGGGTCTATCGTAACTTTTAAGGGACGATTTTTCTTTCCTTAATAAAAAATTTATTTTTTACATGATATTTTTAAAATTATTTTTCCGGTCCATTAAACACTGTTTGTAACCAGTATACAAAATATCTTTGGGAAAAAAATGTCAGGCATTAATGGGTTAAAATTGCCTTTTATCATCCGAACAGTTTTCATTTGTAGCAGAGTACTATTGTTGCAATAAAGTTTAAACGGGCCAATTCTCACCAAGCAAATTCAGAATTTCACTGGTTGGAAGATAACATGACGTAAAATTAATCTTGTAACCTTTTTCTCCTAAAAACATAAAATATTATGTTTTAATTGAATATTTATGAATTGGATTTCATAATTCTAAAGTTAAAAAAAAAATTTTGCATGGAAAAGAAGTTTTTAATGGTAACTTAATGATTTACAGAGGAACTATTTCCGCTTGGCAGAACCTTACTTTGTCTAGGCACATCGTACACTGTCAGGTTAGGTTTGCCCCGACTATAGTGCCAATAGTTAAATTTTAACCACTCTTTCTAATAATTACTTCATCATTTTTCAATTTTCATGGAAAACTTGTGGCAAAATCTAAAAAACCCACTAACATTTTAGCAGTGGCCTCTGTACAATATGCCATCTCTTGTTTCTTCAGCGTAACATGCTGTCTGCACTTAGCAACTGTTTTATTCAGTCTGTCTTCTGCGCAGCATCAAATTAAAACTATCCTAGCAGCCATAATTTGTAGATATTTCTGGAGGATTGTGAGAAAACAACATGTAGTAAAGTAAAAAAACCTTGGCTCTGAAGAGACAATGTAGTATGAATAATATCTAGCTTAAAATAATGAAACAATGAATAAATAAGGGCATTTATTAAATGCAAATAACAGACATACATTATTTCTTTTTAGTTTGCAAACCTGCTCCTGCATTAAATTTGAAAAATATTATATCACCATCTTCAACAGTGTAATTCCTTCCTTGTTGCCTATATTTTCCAGCAGCCTATAGAAAAAACATAATATGAAAAAACTAGAAACATAATATGCACAATATATAAAGTAATATTTGCAATTTATGAAATAAAACTTTTAATTTTGTGCATTTTGTAAAGAACTACAGTTGATAGTTGTTTTTGAATGAAGCAAATAAAAGTTAGTGGTTATTTTGCAGTGCATCAAACAAAATTAAAATTTTTTTTCTTTTCTTTCTAACAACTTAGTAAAAGAAAGCAATGTTTAAATTATTGTTGCTCCAAAAGTCCAAAAAGTAACATTTAGAAACCTTCAAGATGTATATTGGTATTCAATGATAAAATGAAAACCATTCTATTTTTTTTTATTATTGCACTGAATACTGGATTAAAAGAAAAAATACACCTTTGAAACTTTTTTTAATGTAATTTAAATAGTGGGTTGATGATTTAATCTACGCACTATCTAAGCAGATAGTATTTAAAAATGTAAAAAAGGATATAAAAATAAATATTTTTAGAACATGAAAATCAAATACAATGCAGTTTAAATTAAGGAAAAAAAAAGTAAATAAAAACTCTAGTATATGTTCTAAAATTTTCTTTTAATACCAAAATTTACTATTCCTGATGAATAAATATGTTTCAAGTGACAACAGCTATTATGAATGCATAATGCATTTCCCACAACTTCTCCTTTTTGGCTCAAATTTGAGCAAAAGATCCTCGGTTTTTACCTGATTAATAAAAAGTCTACACATAGATAAAATAATTTAGAGACAAAGTACAAAGTTAAAATTTAGGATCTTTAGTTTTATAGCAAAAATGTAAGTGAGGGGGTGGGACTTTTCAACTTGAAGTCATACACAGAAAACAATTGATAGAATTTTGTATTTAAAGTAGGGATTGACAACTTCTCTAAAAATCCAGAAGTTAGGTGCCAGTTCATATTTTTCTATACCCAAATACTATAGCATAATTTCTACACAATGTATAGTTTTCACCAATTTTTATCAAAATTCCATAATAAATTTACAAAAAGCAGCATAGAAACTGAAAGTATCTGTTTATATAAATATTAAGTTATAATACTCGTACAAAATAGCTCAGCATGTACGTATTTCATATATTATTGGCCAATGTACGCTGTGTGACTTCTATTCCAAGAGTAAGCAACTACATTTTAAAAATTTTACTGTTGCCTGGTTGTTTCAGAAGTTCATGGATCAACTTTGAAGGTTAAGAAGGCATGCAAAAACAAGTTATGGCAAGGGCTACAACAGACTTTTAATTTCATTAAATTAATCAAAAGGAAAAGAAAACATGTAGTATGCAGTATCACACAGATACATAAATTTTTGATGCAGAGGCATTTGTTGAATTTCATCGTGTTGTAAATACAATTTCATTGTTATTTCCTGTCACTCCCCCAGTATCACATTGTTATTTCCTATTACCCCTAGTATCAGACACACAACTACTTTTGCACAGCTGAAAAGCAGCTGTTGATTGATTCTTTAAAAATCTGGCAGCCAAGCAAAAAATAAGGAATAAGTTTTTAGTTGAAAAGTTTTACATCAAATCATAATCTTCACTCGACATCGTTTTGCCAATGCCTTATTTTTGAACTTGCGATTCAAAGCAATAAAGAAATGGAAAGTATCTGTCCATGCAATAATTCCTCTATAGCATTTGCATAAAAATAGCACTATTATTCAAGGAGATAATGAAAAAAATAGTATTTAAAAATAATATTAACTTCCGGACATACAATGAGGCCTTGAATATGTTAACGTGTTGATAATGGCGTTTGGAATGAATGATGTCTCAAGAATGCCAGTCTGCAATGGTACTAGAAGTGCATGACAACTCGGGGACGTCACAGTCTATAATTTCATGTGGAATAAATGTTATCTCTAATATGCCATTATTTAGAGCTTAAAACTACTATTATGTTGTCGTAACCACATGTGATCTTATTAGCACATTAAGGGGTTAAAAATTACAGGTGTGTAAATATAAGCAACACAATTAAGTTAGGGCTACTGCTATAAAGCATAGAGGGATAATTTCTTTCTTTATAATTACCATTGTTTTTTAAAATGTACATTAGTTTTATTTTATACATGCTTAATCTCTTTTTTCTTTTCTTTTTTTTTTTTTTTTTCAAAACGTCATTTAAATAAACATCAACCATGTTATTTTTCTTTTCCTTTAACCTACACAAATACGTAAAAAAGTTTGAATATCATTTCTGCATTTGAAACAACAGCAGGTTTAAGTTAGTGCTTTTACACAACACTGACACATTGAGCTGAAAAGGTACGCCATAACTGAGCAAGAATATTCTTTTAAAATATTTCTTAAAATTCAAATACAATTTCCAGTAATAAATACGAATTTTCGCAAAATTTTGGTTCTAATTGCTCTGCATTGAAAGGTATTTGAATGGAAAATAGTGCCCCGACTTAGGCAAATTCCAATTACATGCTCCATTCCCAGTCTCATAGCTCAAAGCTTAAGATATACTACTGCACAAATAATGAAAATTAAAATAAACATACCTTAAGAGCTGCTTCAGATCCCTCTTCTTTGAAATCATCAAATTTCATAACTTCAGCCATAATGAACCCTTTTTCAAAATCAGTGTGGATTTTCCCAGCAGCCTGAGGTGCCTTAGTTCCTTTCTGAAATACCGAAAAAGATATTTGAAAAAGTAATGAAGCATCTGATGAGAACTACAATAATTAAAGTTATTTGACGCCTGCTTAACTCGACATATTTTTATGGTCCCTTGGGGCGTCAAGTAACTGAGGTTCTACTGTATATGTATTTTTTCTTCTTCTATATTTCATTTAGTTATTCATAAAAATCCAGAAACATTTGTTATAGTAATAAATTCACCAAACCTGTATAGTCCAAGCCTTTACTTCATCCTTTCCTGCAGTGAAAAAATAACTCAACTGAAGAGATTTGTAGCCAGTGACGATAATTTTTTCCAAATTACTGAAAGAAAGAATAAATCAGTAAATAAATAATTATGAAATTTAATTATTCTGTAAAAATAAACAAATAAAATAATAATAATAATTATAACTATTTGAATATTTATTTCTCCTCCCCTATCATATAAATAGTTTCAAGGGCAAAACTCATCAGCATATTTATTATTCATAGGTTGATATTTTAAGATGGTCAATAAACAAACTTAAAACATTCAGATACTTTTGACATTAAAAAAAAGAGAACAAGTTACCTGCAATGCAACAAATGGCATTCATTAGCTCAAGGATGGTTGAAAACAAAAATTTGCATAAAAATTCGAGAAGTACTTCCAACTCCCGAGTTTCCGATTTCAGCCTAAAGTAATCCTCAAACTAAGTTTATTTTCTTTTTTTTAATGCGATAGAGATTAAGAGTTTGCTGATTTATTTATTTCCAACAATATCGTCGATCTGTATGTTTGTCCTTTGCATACAGAAAACATCATTTTCACCCCATCGTCGTCGTTGGAACATTTGGAACTAAATTATGGAAGTAGTGAACTTTTAGAAAATTTTTTCTAAAATTTGATTTTATATCTTTTTCTACCAAGTTTTAAGCTGAATTTTTAAATAAATTTGTACAACATAGAGACTGAAAAATTCTTGTACATTTAAATACTTGGATCTTCAAAAGATATTAAAAAATGGTATGTATATACTTTAATGAGTGAATGCATAAGTAAACAAAATGAACTATTTCCCTTTGCCCCATTGTTTTGCACCTGTGCACTTGACAAATTGCATAGAACATTTCAAATCCAAGCATGCCCAATATGAACTAAATAATACTGCACCAGACCCGTCATTTGGAGGGGGGGGGGGGGGCTGGATTTGAGAAATCAGTGTGTTTACATACAAGTGGGTGTAGTTTTTAATGTTTTCCAATGAAATTGCATTGTGTTTGAATCCTTTGCCCCCCCCCCCCGGAAAAACTTGAAATGACGGCCCTGTACTGCACTGCACATCAGTAGAGATCTCAATTAATAATTAAAATAATTACAAGAGTTTTACCATTTTTCAATAACAAGAAATACTTTTGATAAATCAAATATTGCATCATGTGTATCAAAGTTAGAAAATGACTTGTACTATTTTTTCCGTTGGTTTTGCGAGCTATTTATTTTGACTAGAATTAACTATATGCTTAGGAACTGAGTTTAAATATTGTTAGATAGGTGGTGCTGCAAACTTAAAATATTTTACTATTTCACTTTGTCCCACATTTCCCAACTTTAACTGCATGCTGGAAGATTTTCTTCTCAGGTTTCCAGTAGAACTTGTTTGAGAATTTCCAACTTCCTGACACCAATGCAAAAAATTCCCTAACAATATATACATATATTTTGAGTACCACTGTATTACTCAGAATCGGGCAACATGCCGCAAAATTCAGGGTTTTAGAGGTTTTCGATAACCCATGTGTGGTTTTTTGCCAAACACCAACAAGGTTAGAAAAATATTGAATTTAATATAACAAATTAATGTTTAGCACAGAAAAAAGTGGTCTCTATAAATCACCTTATTAATACAAATAAATATTTTACTTTTCTTAAAATATTAATGACTAATGTGGAGTAGTATGGTAAATTTAATTTATTTGAATTCACAGTAGCACACAAAATAAAAGAGCATAGAATAAAATTCTAATAAATTCAAGTAAATTATAAAATATTTAAACTGCAAAATTTCACATATAAATGATTACATTTTAAGAATACTGCAATTTTTGTACTCCACACTGCAGGAAGCAGAATTAATACTTATTGAATTAAAATATTACACAGAGATAGATAGAAATTAAAAAAAAAAAAAAAAAGAGAACAAAAGGAGAGGCATGAGAATTAAATTAAAAGAAATGATACCTGTTAGCCCCTACTTCGGTTAAATACTTAGTTCTCTCTTCTAGTTCCATTTCTGAGACTTTAAGCTCGAAAGCTCCACTAAATGGGATTATAGCTGCTCTAGGATCATTTTTATCCACCCACTCTTTAATTTTGGGTAACCTGTAATTTAAACAAAAATAACAGAACATTAACTGCATTCTAAACTGTATAGATAAAAAATGGGAGGCATGAAATAGCTGTGATAAAAACTTGTTAATAATAGGATAATAAATGCTTTTTATGTTAAGCAATCACTACTATTGGCAGAAGCTTTCTAGAAAATAAAAATACAAGCATTCAACTTGAACAATCAAGAAAGACAAATATTTACTTTCATTAATACATTTGGCATAACATTCTACTGACCAGGAATAGGAAAGTACCCAATCATGGAATAATGAATTTTTTTTTAATGAGTACCAATCGAAAGAGCATTGTAAAACACGTTTCTGGACGCATGCGTTTTTGCCTCGCGCCCCCCGTTATCGAAATATAAGATCCTAAAGTCAGCTGATTTTTTTTGAAAATTCATCAATTTTAGCGAGTTATAATGAAACTGGAAGCTGCAGTGCTAATACACTATTTGCGTCTAGCGGGAAACCTAATTCCCATTTTTGGTCATCTGCAAAGCTTGTGGAAGATGGATTTACAATCATCTTTTACTTTACCTATGCGTGTTAAAGCAAAAAGCTACTATCAAGAATATGACGTGGAAAGCAGAGAGCTTTTTAAAGATGAAAAATAACTTTAAACAACATCAAAATTGTTTGGCGAGAGCTGGTGCCAGCAAAATCATGGTGCCAAGGACCCCTCTTCCGTTAACCGAACTATTCTCAACTTCCAGGGCAGAAAATAGGACAGCTTGGCTGAAACCGCTAAAGCATCCATGGTACCAGAGTGATCGCCCTGGCGGCGCTCTGATGGCAAAAGGCAGCAGAAAAGACCAAACTGCTCTCTCCCGTTTCCTTAGCGGCCATCTACTGACAATGACGTTCATTAACAGAACTAGAACCTTCGGGATGTGCACTAAGTGCTCTTCGGCTCAGGCCTTCCCTGAGCATATTTTATCATGTCTGGGGCTTTCCAAATTGGATCTTATCCAAAACCCCTTGATGGTTATTGACTTTCTACGGGTGAACAGACTCATGGACCTGATCTAGCTCTGCTGGTCTCGGGGATCAGAACAAACAAACAAACACATCAAAATTTAATTTTATCTTATTATTTGCGATTAAAGCAGGTCCCTTGTTTAAGGGGCCCAGGAGGTGACAAATGAACCTCCTGGATTTATTTTTCATTATTTTTTAAGTGTTCCGTACAATTATGTAGCATGTGTAGGGGGTAATATTTGGGGTTTTTTAATTGTAAAAATTGCAAATATAAATTTTTTCAAACCATTTTTCTGTTGGTTGGGTCCCCTATAACTCAAGGTAAGTTTCCTTGAACATTTTTGTCAACTGCATCACTGGGTATGTAAGAATAGTCTTTCTAAAAAAAAAAGTGCTCAAATAGGACTGTTCAAGCAAAGTTATTAGGAACTAGGCTCGGGGAGGGGGGTAGTTTTTTTTTTTTTTTTTTTAACCTGCTAAAAATTTAATGAAAATGTGTTCAAATAAAACAATCAAACAGGAATGAGGTGTTTTCTCTGAGATATTTCGAAAGAAAAAATTGTTCCGTCGAATCGGACTTGTTCCCTCAAAAGTTATAAAGGAAGATAGGGGAAAAAAAACGGAAATTCGAAATTAAAATATTGTTCAAATCAAAAAGTCGAATATGGAAGTGTATTGTCCTCACTGAGATCTTTCGATCAATTAAAAAAAAAATATTCGAATCGGACTATGCACTCAAAAGTTATTGCCGGGGTGTGGGCAGAAGAACTGACCAATAGACAGACTGACAGGAACACAGTTTCCGCAGCTCAAAACCCAACTTTCCTACTTTTTATTTCTCTGTGTATTTTATTATTTTTATTAAGTGCTTTTTCGACTCAATTGTTTTTTTTTTTTTTTTTGTTTTCAATGCATCAGGTCTTCTTTCATGATTTTTTTCACCTATTTTCTACTTTTACAGAAAAGTAAGCTAAAACTTGCATTGATTTACGATTTTGTTAGTCTTTTCCTACCCGTTGAACATAAAGCAGAACTGGTAAAAGTTATTCTAGTGTTTTTAAACAGTAAGAAATTAACGTGCAATATGTTGTACATTTACGTTACCGAGACTTTTCGCCACAGTGACCTATTCTGTTTGAACGGCAGGGTTTTTTACAATGAATGTCGACTCCATTAGTATATTTTAAGAATGGAAATAACTATTTCCCTCTACCCTTGATGTAATTTCCGAAATGGATATTATTTTGCAGCTATTGACATTTACTATTCGTCTTCTTTTTAAAATTTCTATTTATTTTTTCTCAATTTCAATTAAAAAAAATTAATGTTTTTGCTAAGAGTGAGCAGATAGTGAAACTTCGTGTATTGATTTTTTTTTTCGAAATAAGAACTGATATCATAATTTATGACAATTTAATTTCTACCTCAAAGACTATTATGAGCTCATATTAGCTGCTCTTATACTTATTAATTTAATTATCCTGAATTATTCATTAAGAAACACGTGCAATATATTTTAACGTATAATAATTAACACATAACTTAGTCCAATAAAAAAACTTAAAATAATTAAAATTTTAAAAGTAGTGTTATCATGCGCAAAAAGATAAAACTAACTTCTTTATAATGTTTTCGCTCCTCTGGATAAATCACTGCTTTCCACATCATAGTCTTGACCAGCATTCTTTATTTTAGCTCATACAAGTAAAGGGTTAATGAAAAACATCTTTTACTTTCTTTGCAAATGACCAAACATGGAAACGATGCGATGTCAAGCAAGCAGCGGAAGGGAAAATCGGGAGGTAGCTTCAATTTCTTGCCAAGTCTTCAAATTTGGCTCCTTTTTGGCCGACTTTAAGACCCCTTATCTCGAAAATGAGGGCACTTGATCTTTGGGTCAAAAATATGTTTCAGTATGCTCTTTCGAATGGTACCATTTTTAACTTTTTTCATTATTACTTAAGTCGAGTACTTTCCTGGTGAGAAGAATATTTGCACTTGCGGAATCCAGATGGGACAAAGTTTACTACATATAAGCATTTCTTCACTTTTGAGTGTTATTATTGAACTAAAATGCAACTAATGTAAGTTAATGAACATCTTTAAGTTATGTAATGGAATACAGCTTAGATATTTGGACAGCAATATTATGGTTATTATATTATTTAAATTACCAAGTCTCATTTCTAAATAATTAGCTTGTTGGTCAGAAACAGAAAATGCAATTATTTTCATTTGAACAATTAATGATGCAAAATTATTTCTATCGATGCACTATGAGTTGAACTTTATGGAGTATGAGAACTCATTTCTTGTAAATGGAAAAAAAAAGAGTAAAATTTTTATTTAACGAAAAAAGATTGAATCTTACCACTTGTTTTTCTTTTTAATATAGTCTTTTTCAGATAGATTGACCAAATAAATCATAGGCTTTGATGTCAAAAATAAATGTTTGTTTAGAACTTCAACCTAAAATTAGAAATATTTTAGCATTTTATTGTAATATAAAATTTAATTTGGTATAAAATAGTTCACTGACATTACAAAATAATAATAATAACAATAATTGGAAGAGGATTTTGAATAAAAAAAATAAAAGTAGAATGAGGGGAGGGGGGAGAGATAGGTTAAGTGGCTCAGGGGAGAATGAATGCACAAAAAGACTTTAAAACAAATTTCAATATTTAAGTAGTTTAAATAACTTCTGCAGTACTAAAATTGTAATGAATTGTGCTTCATATTTGGATAACATGGGCACTATTACATACAGCTGACACCACTAGCATTTATATTTTACACTAAAAATATCAAAGGATAATTTTAAATGAACATTATTGATTAAAATACGATCCATATAAAAAATTGAAACAGTAATGACAAAGTAAAAATGCTTTTAAATTTTTATAATAGTTAAAAATTCTGAAAACTATTGACATGGACTTAATCACACTTATTAAAAATTACTTAATTTAGTATGTTAATAAGAAAATTTTACACGGTCTGAATTTACTTGTAAATTTTTTTTAAAATCACTGTCAATACAGAAATACTAATCTGAGACGTTCTAATTTCAGACCATGCACACAATAGATTAATAGATCGATACTAATGATAAGTCAAACAATCTTTTAGAACTGATTGAATATTATCACTATTGCGCCAGCTGTAGCATTAAGTAAAAGTTAATATGGCTCAAATTTCTATGAACAATGCATACACATTTTCTGAGGCATAAGGAACCCCGTTTCAATGCAAAATAGCAAAACTTAACGAAATCCTAAGTATATTAATTTAAAAATTGCTTGGTAAAAATTTCCAGTAAAACTTAACAAAAGAATTGAAAAGTTACACAATTCTTTTAACACGGTTTTAATTTCTGTCACAATGACAAAAAAAAAAACAAAAAAAAAAAACACATTTTTTTGTAAATTTAGTGTTTAAATCATTAACAAAACTCACATCTCTAGTTAAAACTAGAGATGTAAAATTTCCGAAAATGTTGATGTCCTGGAAATAAAACCAGTTCTTTTCCAGAAAAAAAAAATGGAAAAATTGCTTTTTTGAAACCATTTAAAATGCAGAAAATGAAGCTTAAGCATGTAATATTTAGATATCCTTAAGAGTTAATTGTTTATAAATATATGCAGTTTATGTTATTTTTCCTTCTTAGAAATCTGCAGAAAACTTTACTTTTTAAAAAGACTTTTTGTTTTTAAGATTTCAAAGTTCAAAACACCAGAAACTATCCAAATTAGTCCAATTCAGGCCCGTCATTTAGGGGGGGGGGCAGGGGGGTCAATTGTCCCCGCCCCCTGACTTTGAGAAATCAACGTATTTGCAAAAAAGTGGGGGTGGTTTTTGCTGTTTTCTGATGAAATTACATTGTATTTGCACCCTTTGCCCCCCCCCCCCCCCCGTGGAAAAAGTTGAAATGACGTCCCTGGTCCAATTGCTGTTTGGCAATTAGTTTCGAGTCAGGTGTGATTTTTATAAATTGCTAAATTAATTTTGTGAAACTATTTAATTAAGTAATTTTTTTTTAGTTTATGTGTGTGTTTGTGTGTTCTTCCTTACCCTCATTTTTGTTGAATAACTAGATTTTAAAGTTTTCTCCTTTCCAAAAAAAAGGTTTGTTACACTTCTACCTACATAAATTATTACAATTTAAAGTTAAACAATAGCACAGTGTTAATGCAATTCTGTCATGCGTACATACATTAAGTTTCAGTGAGAAAACTAGCATATAATAATTTTGTACACAGGAAATCAAATTATCTTACAACTTGCATCATCAAAGTTGGTGTTTTCATGTGGGAAACTTAACATAAAAAAATAATTAAATAAAAATCATTGCAGGGTTTGCGCTAAACATTTCTCACCTCGCCAAATGTGATAAAATAGTAAATAACGCAAAAGAAAAAAAAAACAAAAAACTCTGGTTAGGCTAAAGTATTGCCCAATGGAAAAGTCTTGGAAATTTCCTCAGTGGAAAAATATATGCATTAATATAGGGAAAATATTGGTCAAAATTAATATTTGGCTTAGACTTGTAATTTGGCTAATTTTCTGGTTAACAACTTGAAATCCCTAGCACAGACCCTTCATTGGAAAGAAAATAATATAAATTTCTGAATATTTTTTTTGCAAAGAATTTAAAATTTCCAAATTCTTTCCTGAGTGGAAATAAACCTTCTAGAAAAAAAAAAAGAAACTTTTCCCAAAATTTCTGTTTTTTTTCACCACCATTTTCATCTTTAGCCAGAACTATTTCAAAGGACAAAAAATAAATAAATAAATAAATAAAGTCTTGGTTTGTTTCATCTCAACTGCAGTTTGTCTTATCTGAAAGGAAATAAACAGCATACAATAGGACAGAGTCTGTACATATAGTTCATTTTAACAGTAATTCCTTGAAAAAGTTTTTGGATTAACCAGGTTTGACTCTATTAGTATAGGTGAAAGAGAAAAAAGATTAACTTTTCTGCAATTTATTTCAATCTGTTTAAACTTTATTTCACAAATTATATTAAAAAAAAAAAGAATCTAAACAAATGTAGAAAAAGAAAGTGCATATTAAGAAAAATAATGGCAATGAAATGGTGTGAAAAACAAGAAATTATTTTGCTTTTCAGTATTTATACTTGCTCTTCAGATAAGTTACACTTGAAAGCACTTTTTTGCACCAGTTAATTTTCTTAAACGCCAGTACCAGACAGTAATTCACAGAAATATGTCAGTGTTGGTTATTTTTCAATAGCAGTCCAAAAGTTAATAAAAAAAACATAGAAATACTTTTGTATCAATGTAGGGTCACATAATCTAAACTTTTGCCACAATTAAATTTTAGAATTATCAATCAATTGTGAATACTTCTTAGTGTTCAACCACATAGCCCAAGTGGTAATGCAAATGTACCACTGGTTGAGAACTTAGATAACTAAAGCAGACACCATCACACATAAAAGTGTCGGTAATTTGAATCAAACAGTATTTTACAAAATAAAGTTACAGAAAAGAGAAAGCATTAATTACTTCTGCAGCATTCCAGTCTGAAAATCTAACATGCTTTTTTTCGTCCACAACAAGTTGTTTAATTTTGCAGAGAATGTCCTGTAATTAAAATAAAGTAAAATTAAAAAATAAATCACTGAATAAGTATGCAAAATTAAAATAGTAAGCACAAAATTTTAGCTATACAAGTTATAGACAATAAATAATGATTAATTTTGAACAAAATTCTAATATTCATATAAATACTAAAGAAAATAATTAAAATAATAATAATAATAATATATATTTGTGCTTTTCAAAGGGCAAAATCTTTTTGACAATAGATTTTTTATTAGTATAGTTTAATCAAACAGTTACAGAAATTTACAACTGTGCTTGTGAATAAGTTAATCAAAAACTCAAATGGTTTTTAAAAAATCATTTAACTTCAAATAAAATAATATAACATAGGGGTACACAATCTTTTTCAGTGAAGGGCCACATACTTAATAGGAGCTCTATTGAAGGGCCATATGCAAGCCCATCATTTGGATGGGTCATGAAGAGCATCCCCCCCCCATTCCCCAGTCTTTAAGAAATTGTCATGTTTAAAAAAAATATTCCGTCATATATTTGTATTGAGTACATATCTTTTGCCTTCTTTAAAATTTTATAATGATGAGCTTAACAGCGCACCAGTACTGATGTTAATAAATTAAAGAAAAATTTATACATATAATTGAAAAAATACGTTTGTATTATTGCTCAATATGATCTGCATAATGCACTACTGCGAAAATAAGAAGAAATATCACAACCTGAAAGCGGATGCTAAAAGATTGCTGAAAAATCGCTTCTGCCGACGCGGCGTTTCTTCGGGAAATTACGGTAAGTCCTGAAATCTTTTTTCAAACGAATTTTGGAGCGTTTTTATTTGGTGCGTGCAATTAAAAATCTTGTCAAGAAAACCATCCTTTATTCTTTCTTTCCACCTCTGAATTAAAACTTCTTGAGAAAGAAGAAAAAAATCATTTTTTTTCAACACAAGAAATAAAATGCACTCCCGGGCCGCACATCGCGACGCGGAGGGCCGCATTTGGCCGCAGGTTGTGCATTAGGGTGGGGCGAAAAAGAAAAAGTTTTTTAGATCAACTTCTAATAGTTTCCAAAAGTTGTCTTTGGTGATAGTTAGCTTTTGTGCAAAATTTGAGAAAAATCGGTTAATATCTTCAGGGGGCGCTGCGATCGCAAAGTTTTATCATAGCTTTGTTATGGATTTTATGGTTAAAATATGAAAAACAATGCCGTTAACTAATCTCATTGCATTTTTTTTACTCCTAAGATATATTCAAGCATTCAAAGCATACGAAATAACTCACAAAAAATTAATTTATATGACATATTTATATTTCAAGCATTTGAAAAGAAACAAAAACGTGAAAAAAAGTGATTTTTTTAAACATAAATATATCCTATAAAATAATGTTTATGAGTCATTCCATATGCTTTTAATGCATGAAAACATCTTTTGAGTAAAAAAAACGCAAAGAGACTAGCTAAAGGCATTCTTGTTGATATTTTAACCATAAAATCCATAACAAAGCTATGGTAAAACTTTGCGATCGCAGCGCCCCCTGAAGATATTAACCGATTTTTCTCAAACTTTGCACAAAAGCTAACTATCACCAAAGACAACTTTTGGCAACTATTAGAAGTTGATCTGAAAAACTTTTCATTTTTCGCCCCACCCTATTGTGCATCCCTAACATAACACAATTATTTTAGCATTCTAAATTGTTGTATAGCTAATTGACTTGCTAATTAAGTATTTTTTTCAAATATTCTTACATATTCTGGTTTAGATTTCTTGTCTGAACCTCTTACAACAGTCCTTTCAAGTTTATCGACAATATTAACTAAGTATTCTTCATCTTTGAGCCTCAGTTCTTCATTGATAATTTCAATATCACGAACAGGGTTGATATCACCTTCCACATGAGACACATCTTCATCCTCAAAACAACCTAAAATAAAAAATATGAATTAAAAATAAGTACATTTTGAAATAACTAAAAATACTGTGCAAATATGCACAGCCCAGAGTGAACCTGAAAATTATTATTAAGTTGGAAGCGGCTGTTAGACACTTTTAGTTCAGCAGCCACTTTTTTTTATCAATAGCAGCCACTTTTATCCAGGACTTTTTTTTTATAGAAGCAAAGGGGAACAACACTAAAAGGTAAGCTGTAGAAAAAAATATTGGCACATGAGACCAGGGTTGGCAAAGGTGGGCCCAGCCCAGAAAAACCCGCCCAGGTTTTTCTGGACGGGTCCACCAACAAAAACCCGCCCGGGTTTTTGTCAAAAGTGGGTTTTTGTTAATTTTTAAGTTATCAACAAATATAGTCAATAATAATATCTCATCTAAATTATGCATAAAAAATAAGTAAGAAATCAGGTTTATTTGAGAATTTTTCTTAGAGCAATTATTCATTTTATAAAATAATTATTATTTCTTCAATTTTCAAGTCATCGTCCAGAAAATTTTCCTAGCTATGATACTACTTTTTGTTGCAAAATACTTATTATTATTATTATTTATTTATTTTTTGGATAGCAAATTTCAAATTTTAAAATAAATTGAAAATGCACCATTGATTAACTTCTAGTAGATGGAAAAAAATTGCTTAATTAATGTTTTATGATAATTTTGATTCAACACAGAAGTCAAATAATGATAAAATACTGCAATTTTTTCTTTTACTCTGGAGCAAGAAAAATAAAGTTTTGCTCTTCATTTCTTCTAACCCTACTGCATTTAGTATATGATGATTTTCAAGTGCTATATTATAGAGGTACCATACCACTGACTTAAAGCACTAAACCTTTTCTTTGATTTAAAAAAAAAAAAAAAAAACAAAGAAAATGCGTCCCCATGCAGTTTATTACTACTAAAATATTATGACAAGCATTTATTAATAAATTTATAATTCTTGCAAATTTCTAATGTTAACATAGTTTTTTCTTAAGATTATTTCAAAAAAAAAAAAAAAAAATCAATTAAGCGTCCCCACTCCCCTTCTGAAATTAATCAGTTTTGGTTTTGAAAATAAGAAGGGGGGGGGGGAGCGGAGACACTTCCCTTATCTCAGAAACACTCCTATCATTGAGATATGCCTTATAAAAAACATGCAAATGACATGACTAGATATTGAAGCAGGCTACTTAATGAGAAAAGATGATTATTTCTATTAATAAACAAGTGCAAATGGTTTTAATTTTTCAATGGTATAAATTTAAGTTTTTGAAACTTTCACCCCCTAAATATTCCTGAATTTGTAGGAAAGCCCATTTGCAACAGTTCTTCTATTTCGTAAAAGACAAGTCATAAAAGTTTATAGCTGAAACCATTGTCCAAAGCTTCTTAAATATACACATTAAATATTACAATTTGGTTGATGATATTATTAAATGATATTGTTAATAATATTAATTATTAATTGATGGACATTGGTTAAATGCAATTCAGAACTTTAATTTAATAAATATATTTTTATTTGAAGGAATGCATACATTATATATCAATACCCGCATAAGAAATAAAATTTTAACACAAAAACCCAGAAAAACCCGCAAAAACCCGGGTGGGTTGGGTTTTTGTAGAAAAACCCGGGTTTTTGCCAACCCTGCATGAGACCGAACTGCAATGTCAATAATTAGCATTTCACCATCAAATGAAGGCGTTAGAAGTACAAAAACAGCATGCAAAAGAAATATTTTTTCGTAAAATTATTTTAATGCTCTACTATAAACATAATATTAATAAGTAGCGACGAACTTGAAGTAAAAATAAATTTAATCCATATGTTCTAACTCTTAACTTTTTGCTTTTCATAAAGAACACATAATTACACTTAAGTAGTTCAGGTTATGGTTTTGATTAACACATACACATAGATAGACTCGTACACAGTCATATTTTTGCCTCCTAACCTAACAAGGCGTAATAAGTATCGAAAATAAGCAAAAATCGATTCACGTATCAAACACAAAGAGATCGAATGTTTCAAAATGAAGTCATCAAATGAATTATTAAAACGGAAAATAAAATAATTTATTTACATAAAATAGTTTTAGAATGTCCTTTGCAGGGCTATACTAAGATTAGCTTTAATAGCTATCTACATAATAGCCGAAAATTTGGAGAAAAGGGGAAAAAGCGGAGGCAAAAAGTGAAAGTAACAACAAAAAATATAGGAACTTGGGTATTAACACACGAAAAAATACGAAATTCATATGTATAACAGGAACAAAACACCACTACATCGCCCTAAATACATTATAGTGAGAAGAGAAGAGATTAATTACTAATTTCACATTCGATAATTTTAAGTTCCAGAAAATTGTTGTTTTTTTCTTCAGAAAATATGGGAGCTTTGGTATTTTCGAAGGTGAAAATAATGGAACACAATTAACCCCTTAAATTTGTGATCACGGTAGAAATAATTCTAGCAAGGTCCCCCCTCCCTTTATTTTTCAAGGAAATAACAACAAAAACAAATAAATAATTAAGATTAAAAAAAAAACTAATTTTTAAGGGGGAAAGGAGTCAGTTGGGTAGCCTGTAGTATTGTCTATTTTTAAATGTTTTAATTATACTTGTATTTATTTCCCTGTCAATTTGGGATGAACTTTTTAATCTCTGTAAAACACAAGAATCAACAAGCCAAATGCACGTTGATTTCCAATAGAAACAAAGAAATTCTGTACAAGTAGTTTCTTTGTCAATGCAATGTTAATGCAGAGAAAACAAGATGCTTTCGCTGCATTATTTAGTCGGGAGAATTAACCCGTCGATAAGAAGTCAAGCATATATTTACGTGTGCAAGGAATGAGTTGACTATTATACAATCCCAAAATGTCATAAAAAACATCAGCAATTGGGAAAAAGATAACAAAATACATAAATTACTTAATAAATAAAATTAAATTTGGAATTAAAAAATTGTTTCCTATACAATGGTTGTCGTGTCGCTATAACTAATTAATGAAGTAGTTATCAAACCACAGAATTGTATTTTTTGAAATCATAATTATTTTTGATGACTTTTTTTCAATTGCAAAACATCAAAAATAAATCATCAACATCGATGTCGCATTCCCTAACGTCCAAAGAATTGCGAATCTTTAATGAGAACTCGATGTTTCGTTGCCCTAATTATTGCTTCAATTCGATGATAGAGCTCCGAAAATAGCGATTAATGATTGAATATATAATGAATTAAATTACTTCCTGTGTTTCTAGGCTATTTTAATATTTTAAACTATTAATTGCCTAAAAACGTTACATTATCTTTTTTTTTTTAAATTTATTCATTAAGAAATACGTTAAAATTGTTATTCAATTATACAGCGCAGTAAAAATACATTTGCGTAGGTGTTAAACTAGGAATTTACTGCAGGTAATACAATATGACATCACATCACCAATGTTAGCTAAAACATAGCTTGAAAAGTCTTGAATGGGACTAAGCCTTTGCACAAAGAATGTGTTTCTGAATATATAATTTTGCGCCCTGAATTGACACAACTTTCTCTCAGTCTCGTAAAAATGTTGTCTTTCGAAATAAAAGCACTTCTAAAAAACGTTTAATGTCAACCCCCCCCCCCCCGCTAAAACAGCACTGCTTAGGATACATAAAACTATTAATTCTCCGATCATTGTTTTTTTATTCGATCGCAGCGTTGGTTTACAAGAACACTCATTTTGAAAACACGATTCATTCTTCTATGCATTAATACAAGCACGCACTTGACACCTTTGCTTAAAACGTGAGCTGCACCTAAAAGAGGATTCTCAGAGCAATTAAATCCTGCCCATTATCTATCATGGGCTGTTCAGCTGTCACCCGAACAACACAAACCCTATAATCAAAGCCTTGACAGGTAACTATGTAGGGAGAATATACCAAAGAAGACAGATAGCGTAGTTTGTTGTTAATCAGCTAGTCCATAAACAAAGATGGCAAGACCCCATAAGCCACTGGTGTAAAAAAAAGTAAGCTGACACTTTAAATAGGTGGTTGCGAACCTAGTTATTATAGTTTTAGAAACTGCTATAATATTCAGTAAGTATTTTTTGCCCCCGCTTTTTGTTCTTTTTGGAAGCTTCTTCACTGCTTATTATAAGTAGGCGGTCTGAGCGCCCATCCAAAGTTTGCGTTTCTAATTTGGAAATTACTACACTTTGATGATATGCACGCTTACCAATAACGATTTTTAGATTACACGTTTAAAAAAAGATACATCGGTTAATAGGTTTTTATGCTAGGATGAGTCATTACTTAACACATAAATGTATTCTTAACTGCCAAGAGCGCGATTAACATTTAGTTGAGAATGAAAAATTCACATTTGCATAAAGGAGCGGAAGAAAAAGACATTTAATTACAGCGGAATATTTATTTGTGCGAACATTTCAAGGGCTGAGGAAATAAGTAGAATAAATGATATATTAAACAGATAACTGGTAGTATCTAAAGAAAAAAATTTCGCGATAAAACTATCGTTACTAGCACCATAACTTTCATTTACTTTCAACGTGTTCTTGATGCTTAATCAAAAACCTTACTATTATTAATGAACTCAGATTGAGAAAAGAATTTTCGAACCTTCCCCATACCTCAATTTATACTAAAGTAATTTATGCTGTTATGAATACGAACAAAAGTAATTACAAAGCTTAATTTTGATGAATAAAGATTTTTTTTTTTTTTGGATTTCCGATCGAGAATATAATTTACGAAGCGGAGCACGTATTCTCTAACATATTGACAAATCAAGTCCGCTTACTTCAGTAGCTACTAAAAAGATTTTAACTTCACAAACAACAGTGTGAGTAAAATGAAAAAATTACACTGCTTTGAAAACGAAGTTTTTACAACAATTAACATGGAATTTCTACCCAAACTTGGCATATTGGTTCACTCAATTAGCATTTAAAATTATAATTTACTCTTAAGTGAAATATTTCATTCTCTTTACTCTTCCTTTGATTGATCAACCCAGTAGCAAGGGTGGGGTATTTTTAGGCATATATTTACACTTAAACTTTAACTTCTAATTTTTATCTATTGAAAAAAGGAACCATTGATTATGTATCATAATATGAAGAATCAAATTTCTGAAATATATTTGATTGTAGTTAAAAAATAGCGATTTGTACGTGCTGCAGGAGTGACCCGTGTCAATGGATTCAGCTCAACATATTTTTGCTTGTAATATTCATGCTCTTAAAATTTATTTGATTTTTTAATGTATTTTTCGAAAATTTTTAGATTAGTGGGTCATTCCAAATCACAATTTTTCAAACCGTCCCCACATTACCATCTCTGGTTTCGAGGAAATTCTATAGAGGTGCAGACGTATCTTTCAAAATAACCTATGCAAATTTTCAGCTTACAAGATCTAAATCTTGAGGATCTAGGATCGCTCAAACAAAGGGCTGCAAAATTTCAGAACAGCGTTGTGAAACGAATTGCTACGTTTTGAAAAAGCTTTTTATAGCACTTGAAGCCTGACAGTTTGGGAGCATAAAATACTTTTTAAAAATATTTCTAGTAATTTTGTAAGTTTAAGCTTATTAGCTTTGCTAGCTATTAAGCTAGTGATGCATGCATGCTCTTAACCCATTTATGCCCAAGTTTTTTTAACATTTTTTTTTTTTTTCAATTTTTATCTGCTTAAAACTCTTACTTGGAATGGTTTACATACATTTTGGGCTTAAAATAGTTCGCCGTTGCCATATTTATTAAGTTATTTAACGTCCTGTTTATGGGATATTTTGCAGATATGTGAGCATAATACGACCTTACTTGAGTTTTCTTTTGCAAAGTAACATTACTGAAGGCATCTGTGAGCAATTTTAAGCAAATCATTTTGAAATAGTTTGATTTTAAGAAAAATAAGTTCGAAAAAAAAAAAAAAAAAAAAAAAAAAAAAAAAAAAAAACTTACTTTCTGTGGCTCTGAAAATAGCTGTCAATAAATAAACTCCGATGTCCAAATAGTGAATAACTGTTTTTCTCAAGAAGAAGGACTATTTAAATTGTGAAAAACAGTTTTAGTAAAATGATATACCCATTACAGGTTTTTGTATGCAGCAACTGACAAACGTCCCGTTTTTTACTGGGCATAAATGAGTTAATAAAACTGTGCGCGATTTTTTTCCTTCTGGATTTTAGGTTGTCATAAATTCGGAACAAAACCCTTCAAGAGTTTACAATTCTGTTTTTAATGGGTTGGAGTCAGTGGCGGCTCGTGCCTTAATTTAGTGGGTGGGCCCGCAATTATATGTTTGCCCAGTAATGCTTACACAGATAAAATGAACGAAACAACAGTTAGTAAACCGATGCTGAGCGATATAAAATAATATTTTATCCAATTAGTACAAACTTACATTGCAAAATTATCTCATTTGATTTGATACATAGGTTTTATATTTTAAATGCTACACCAGTCTTAAGCGATCAATGTAATAATAATTGCAGTATTTTGCCCAGACGATCGACTTTCTATATACATCACTAACGTTAAGCAAGCTAGCTCCCACAATTTTGCCATTTTTAGACAGTGAAAATATTTATCACATCAAAAGTGTCACGCCTCAAGAGAGGCGGCACATCTCCTCAAACATTACGAGACTATACTCAAAAAGAAAAACAACATTTATGACTAAAACCCTCTCTCCGGCTAAAAATTTTGACAATCTGCACCATGACTTTCTAAAAGCCTCTATCAAATTAAGGAAAGCATAAGGTAAATGAATAGAGTTTGGCATGCTTACAAGATTTTTTTTTTTTTTTTAATTTAGATACAAATGTTGCAATTTCAGTTCATGGAAAAACAAATTCTAACGGTGTTAGAACTTAAAAATCTCACTTTTATAAATCAGCGTAAATAAATCACAAATTTTAGGTAGAAAGTACAGCGAATAGCTCTTTCTAATCTACAATGGAACCTCTTCCTCAGTGCAAAAAACTCAGCACACTACATGAAAGCTGTGAGAGAACTCTCGCAGCTTTCATGCTTTTAGAGCTGGGGGGGGGGGGGAGACTACTTCATTCATATTTTAGGGCAGTTAGAGGCCCCTCTTTGAACGGCCTTGGTCCTGGATATAAATGTAATCATGATTCGGTTAAACAAATGTAGAATTTAGAGCTTAAGAATACTTATTACTTCTCCAAGCATTTATAATGTCACACCCGGCAGGATGACCAAGTTCCTGGATTTCATACAATACTTACAACACTTTTTAATGTTTTAGCACAACACTGGGAAAAATGAGATTAAAGTCAAACTAATAGGTACCAAGAAAATGGCAAACGCTCTGCAAGTCAAAATTCGAGAAAATTTTCCAGTTCCCAAAGCGCAAATTAATAACTAAAATAGGCATGGATTGTATAAAATAGGTGAGGGTGGGGGTAATGTGAAACTGGCAATCTCTATGCCTGTTAGAAATAGGTGTTGAAAATGAAAAAAGAAACACACGCAAAAAAATCAAATGTTATAAAAATCAATCAAAAAAAAAAAGAATGAGGACCGCGAAGTGAAAATAGGATAGAGTTTTCTCCCTAATACAGGGGCCAGACCAGTGGTTGGAAAAACTACATTTCCTTTGTAGCGAACTACAACTACAACTACTTTGTTGTAAATGTAGTTAACTACAACTACAACAACTTTTTTTTTAATGTAGCGACTACAAACTACTTTTGAATTGTAGTCGCTACTTTGCTATTTTTTAAAAAATAAATAAATAAAAAGTATGCACCGTTTAGAGATTGACCAAAAAATTAGCAAAGTGGTTTACATTAACAAATTAATTCATTTGAATATGGAACAGAACTAGGAATTGTCATTGAACTTATTGGGAACTTTTCCTTTTTGTTCCTTTTTTTTTTTGCTAAAATTTGTGCTTTTTAGATTATTTTTAATTTTTACAAATGTTCGCCACAAGAAAGAATTCAAAAGCTGAAAGATTGAAAGAATTTACCTTTCGATTTTTTTAAACTTCTTGCCAGGGAATATTTAGGAACATTAAAATTATTTGAAGGAATACAAAAATTATGATGCTAAATAAACCAGTGACATCAAACAGATACAATGTATTTCGTCAAAATTATGCATCTAAGGATCAGCTCATATTTTTATGGTTCTTATTTCTCATTGTGTCTACTGTTGTACTCATGCAAGATTTGCACCAGAGTCAATTAAACTTTGTTTTTTTCCTTTGTTCTCCTTTTTTAATTTTTTTTTCATTTATTTATTTGTTTATTTAATTTAAAAGTAGCTTCCAGAAATCGCTACAAACTACTATTTTTTTTGTATCGCGCTACTCGCTACTCTACTTTTCTTAAAAAGTAGTGCGCTACACTACAAACTACTAAAAAATGTGGCTACTACAGTAGTTTCGCTACTTGTAGCGCGCTACTTCCGACCACTGGGCTAGATATTCTCTGCCCATGTACAGTAACGAAACACTTCCCTCTCTTTCCCTCTCCACTGCTTGGTTGGGGACAAAGGGAAATCTTGGGCACGAGGAGAAAGGCCCTCTCGGCAGAAATTACGAGGGGTGTAATCACTTACGGATCTTCTTAATTCAGCCACTGCGATTGGCTAAAAGCGGAGGTGCGCCTCTAGCCATCGTGGGCCAAAGCGATTTGGCCCACGTCAGAGATCAGTGGCCCACGTTCGTTCTCAAAGCTGTTCGAAGCGCGAAAATTGATGGAATTTGAAAGTTTTCTTTTGCTATATCAGCGATGTTTGGAGGGGGGGGGAGCGCTGAAGGTTGAAAATATGTTTTCTGCCCTATGTTTTTTTTTTTTTTGAGCCGAAATGCAAAATTTTTATTTTAACTATGTATTTTTTTTTCCTTACAATTTTTCTGGGTGGGCCCGGCCCACCCGGCCCATAGTGAGGAGCCGCCCCTGGTTGGAGTAGCAGAGGTTGAATATTTATTCTGTAAAAGATAATGTCATCCAAAACAGGTAATCACTGCAAACATTCTGTGAAATAAAGGTTTTGTTCACACACAAATTAGAGGTCTTAAACATTTCTTTCCTCTTATTTAACACCTTAAAACATCCTGTTCTGGTCTTAGTTCATTTACTGCGAAATAGTACAAACGTAGAACATTCAGATAAAATATAAATCCAAATTTTGGGCATTTTGTTACCATGGGAGTTAAAACTTCGGGAAATATGATAAAAAGAGAATCCAAATTTTGGATCTTGGTAACGAAAACAAAATAGTCAATATGTATTCATTTTTTAAAACTGTTTTTTTTTTTTTTTTTTTTTTTTTTTTTTTTTTTTTGAGAAAAATCCATTTTTATAAAATCTAATGACTAATTAAAACTCTACCTAGCTTGTAATTACATTAGAAGGTCTTCGTAATTTCTTATGTTAAAGCCCAGGGAAGAGTATACAAGATTGACTCTGGAAATTGCAAATGGAATTAGGTGCTGTAACAAAATAAAATTACCTTACCTGCATGATGTAAGAACTTTTATGCAGCCAAATTCTTTCAAATTTTAATGAAGCTTTCTTCATAATAGTAGTGAGAAAAGGTTTTCTATTTATTTATTTATTTTCTTGATGAACTCTAGTACACTATTACATTTTCTCCAAACCACTTTTATACCAGAGAAGTACTTTTTTTCAGTAATAAATGCATCTTTTAGTTTTTATAAAATTATTGTGCATTTTTACTTCCTTTTACGAAGTAAAGGAAGTATTGTGATCACGAAAAAAATTTCACTCAAATTTCGGTCTAAATTTTGACTTTGCTCACCCCCGAATGAATGTCGCGTAGTTTTTTCGACCTGTCAGCACGTGCATATGCACCTAACAACATACAAACAGCCGAAAAATCAATTTCGACCACACCCCGAGTAAATTACGACGAGTTTTCTCGTGACGTCTGTATGTACGTATGTGCGGATGTATGTGCGTATGTGGCTCGCATAACTCAAAAACTATATGCCGTAGAAACTTCTAGCTTGGTATGTAGGCTCTGAGGGGGGTCTAGTTGTGCACCTCCCCTTGTAATTGCATTCGAATGTTCCCAAAGGGGTCTTTTACCCCTTTTTTGGGGTAAATCAATGTTAATTTCAATACAGACTCAAGTGATATGAATTGGCGCCACCACTTGGCGACATGTCGCCAAGTGTTTGACGCCAACTTGGCGACATATCGCCAAGTTGGCGGCAAATTTGGCGAAAAAATTATTTTTTGAATTTGGGTTCAACTTGGCGCTATTGGCTATATTTTGCGAAAAATTCACTAAATGATATTAAAATCAGCAATATTTAGAAAAATAACCATTGTAAAATATTTTTTGCATTGTTTCGTGGTAGATTAGGGGAGTAAATATTTGAATTGTTACCTTGCTCACTCCAAGCACTTTTTTTAACACTTAAGGCAACTACTAAGAAATTTACACGTAAAAGGAAGTAGTGTGGCGTCCATACCAGATTTTTAGTTTCAAGGTTCTCTTCTCGGAGAAAGTAAGATAATAAGGCTCACTTAAGGATTACCATGAATAACTAGTCAAATGTACAAATGAATAAATAAATTAAAAAATAATGAATTATATTTAATATTTTAACACTTAAGCATAAAGGATAATAACACTACTCTACACAAAAAAACCCCTTTTTTTCTGTTAAATGGAAAAAAAATTTGATCTTAGTGTAAAGTGATGCGCTAAATTCAAGACAACTGTTTTTCTCAATCACCCACACATTTTTTATAAGATTTGACTGAAGTTTGAAAGAAAAGCACACATTCACATACGTGTTTAATACCAAAATAACAATCAAAAACTTAGCTATTGTTCAATTCTTTCTGTATTTGGCATCAGGAATATCTCTTTTAATTGTCCTGCATTAATCAGCGAGAATTCATTCATTTGGACAGTAGGGGGCCCTCCAAAGATGCGTTTTTTAAGCTTTACATCAATAATATGTTGAAATTCTGGTGTCAAGAATTTGAATCGAGCACCAGTGTCACAAAGTCTTTAAAGTTTTTGAAAAGGCTTAATGTTTCTGAACAGCCAGAAGAACAGGTGGTATTTTTTAAAAATTCTTCTTGCCACTGCTATCGCATTCGAAGAGGAGAAAGAAGTATTGTGCAAAATCCAAGCAGTTACTAAAATTTGTTTAATTTAGTTTTAGGACAGAAATGATTGTCCCACGATACGTGTTGTACTAAATTTTTTCTTATAAGACTTATAAATTTCCATGTTTCCATTATTTTGACTGAATATGCTAGTGGTACTGAAGGCAGCATATTTCAATCATGCAATAGTTTAGCTTTTACATTAGTTTTAAAAGAGTTGATACCAAATCTTATCTGTTCAATGTTAAAATATAAATAAGCATATCTATTACAGAGTCAATACTATTACGGTACACTTAATAATTTTTTCTCAGAGTAAAAATCTATAAATTATTTGTTTGCATTTAAATTTTAGTACACAGAAAGTTATTCAATTCAGGTATATACCGAAAATTGGTGCTATTAAGGTTCACCACCATGTCATTACTGTAGAAATAGAAAATCTGACTATCTATCACCACATTTTTTGTCATTAAGACAAAATTTTAACTGTTAAATATGAGTTTTTTTTTTCATTACATGATGTAGGAAAACACAGGGAAAATGAATAATGTAAAACCTATGATTACATAACTATGGGCAATGGGAAAAAATGTGATTGCATAATCAGTCTCAAATACAACCCTAGAAACACTATAAATGTTTCATTTAACAAATTATTTGTTTACCAGTGTAATTTGCAATAAACTAATCTGCATACAAATTTTAGGAACTTTTTTATCATTCAATTAATTACCCCATGGATTAAGCAGTAATGCTTAATATGTGGGGTGATAGTGCTTGAAATTTGAATACAGCACTAAGTGCAATAAAAGTGTCATTTGAAGTTTTTCGGTTCTGCGTTGCTCCTTTCATTCCGAGCTTCATGCAACCACCCTCCATGTACTCTGCAGCAAGACCATGTTTTGTTGTCTCTCATAAATTCTCTACAAAAGAAGATTTCTATTCCCTTATCATGGCTGATTAGAACAGTGCTTCTCAACTGGTGTGCAGCAACAAGGTTCCTAGTGTGCCACGGTATTTTCAGAATACAGAGTTGTAGAAAAATGAATAATATATATTGTAGATGTTCTTTTCCTGTGTGAAAGTCTCCCACAGGATATACCAAGTTAGATATTGTTGCTAGTTCAGTAGCCAAAACCAAAAATGCACTCTCTCTGGTAAAAACATGCAAAGAAGATCATTATACAGCTTGATGATGACTGCAAGATCATTAACTTTTTCACCAAGAGCTTCTGCAGCATGCAACATGTGATAAAATATTCAACGTTGCAGATAAATATCTAAAAAGCAACGAGAGCAATGACAAAACTACACAGACTTTGCACTGATGGAATAGTTCCAATAACAGGCATTGTCAAAAGGTTCATTTTGAATGTTAAAAACTCAAAAAAAAAAAAACAAGTGTTCTAACCACACAGTTTTATCCATGGTGAAGCTCTCATAGAAAAGTCTTCTAGACTAGCTGAAGTTAGTTTCAGTTGAAGCCATAAAAATCCTCAACTTTACAAATCAAGACCGCTTAATTCTCATCTTGTATCTGTACTTTCTAATGAAAAAGAGGGGCAGATTTATTACTCCCCCTACTGCTTCACATGTAGATTTGATGACATTCAAAAAGCAAGTATCTATTGGGAATTTTTAAGTTGAGGGAAGAAACACAAGTTTCTGACGTTTCACAATGAAGTATGATATGCCAGTTTGATACTATACAAATACTGGTCGTATAAGCTTAACAAGACTAGTTCAAAACAAAAAGTCAGCAGTGTAGAGAGGATCTCTAGACATGTTCAAACGGAGCAACCATACATACCCTATAAAAAGCTGTTGAATGAGGAGCAGAACATTTGGCTGTGTTTCAGAACAAGTTAAGTACCGCGCTAATCACTTTAAGTTGACAAGCGCAGAATAATGTGATCGGGTTCACAATCTATTGAGACATCAGTCAAGGAGCTTTCTTTGAAGAAACAAGAAGGTTTTATAGAACTGAGGAGAGACAGCCCTTTGAAGCTTAAGCTCTGTGAAGTTTGGACACATACTGCAAAAGAGTATCCAAAAATTCATTATCACGCTATTAATGTACTGTTACCATTTTATTTGAGAAGTGGAATTCTTAATAAGGGCACTTTTGAAGAACAACAAGTTATCTTGACTAGAGCCCTGATTTGAAAACTTCTAGTAGCTTTTTCAGCACAGAGTAAGATCAGACAAAAAGCTTCCCTGTCCCTCAAAACAAGCTCAAGTGTTAAATGAAAGTTTGAGGGTTGCACACTGGGGTTAGACACAATGATTATGGATTTTAACAAATCTTAATTCAGTTTCTATGTTTGAAAGATTGTATAAAGCAGTTGAAATACGAAATGCTTTTATATGAGCTGCATTAGTTATATTATTCATAAAGAAAAGGTGTTTTTTCCTCTTACCTCCTTAAATACTTTTTTTATCAGTTCCATTGTGAAATTCACTTTGGTGTGCCCCAACGATTGAGCTTATTTTGAAGTGTGCCGTAAAGTGAAAAAGGTTGAGAAGTACTGGATTAGAAGCAAAGCAGCAAAAAACTGGGGTTTACATCAATGTTTTCCTTTGAACTGGTGTCAAACTTTCCTCTTTGAAACCTTCCACTTTGTTGAAAATTTGCTGTACATAAGTGCCATTACTCTTCATCGTCAAGTTAGATTTCAATGTATTATGGTTGGCACAACTAAGTACATCAATCAAAAATAAATAAAGAATGACCAATGAACAAAAAGCTAAACATTCTTCTAAAAACAGGAGTAATAAGGGAACCAACATTTGAAAATAAGAGTTGTACACTTACCTTCAAGTAAAATATGAAAGAATTTTACTTTAAAACTACAAACTAATAGCACAAGGACAAAAACTTTCTTACTGACAATTATTGTATCCTTTCTGATAACTTACTATGATGTTTACTAGATAGAAGTTCTGACCACACATTTTCAATTCCATTCTGTTAAGATATACTTGAGTGAGCGGATAACTCACTGAGTGCCAATACTTTGCTTTCTCCTACTAATAAGTACCCTATTTTTATCAGGGTCTTTATCCCCATCCCCGATTTGGTAACATTGTTCAATTTTGAGGTGGATCGTGGAGTGTTATCTCTTTGCTAATAAGCTGTAAGTTAATGTCCCTTAATCAGAGTTTAGGCAGAAATGTAAATAAACACTAATTTTGCACTAAGCTACATTAATGAATAGACCTCTCTAACAAACATTAAAAAAAGAAGAAAAAGCTTAAGCAAATAAGGAGGAGTTGCCAAAATTCCACAATTAGTTCTCAAGTCTATATAATAGTATATGAAATACAAAGAGAAACACATAATACATGCTTAGTGAGATCCACTGTACAATTAGAGGAGTTCAAAATGATATTGACCTTTGTTTTAACTTCATCTTAAACATCACTGAATTTATTTGAACTTATTTTTATTTGTAAACTTTATCACTGAATTATCTACTTTCTAAATTTTCATAGTAGGCTAGAGGTTCCAAATTTATTTTTTGTTATTCGAAGGGCCTTTTTAGAATCATGATTTCCTCACAGTACGATTCCCTAAGTAAATGACTGATCAAACTAACAGACAACAATAAATAAAACTTGTACATCTGCAATGCATAGCCAATACTATACTGCAGGGGCACCATAAAACGTAACATGTTTAATGATTAAGGACTAGAAATTTAAAACGACCTTTGTATCAAAAAAGTCAAAAATCATTTTTCTTGCAGAAAAATGTTATAAACAACATGCTAAACAAAATGAAAAATGCGCAAGGTGTGAGCTTCAGTAGTAATTGTTCAAAAATTTGATGAAAGATTACAATGGTTGTATGTGCCAAATGCATTTGTTTTCCATTTTTTGGATTGATTGTAATTTTTTTTTTTTTTTGACTTAACCTTTTCAGTCCCAGCTGCAGGTACACATATGTGTACCTTCTAAGTTTCTATTTATATTTTCTTTCAAAGCAAATTATAACGAAAAAAACTATGCATTATAAAATCTACGATTGTAGCACTTATTTTTTACCAATCCCAATTTATTTCTTGGTATTATTCAGACCTAATAAATTTTTAAAAACATGAATTAATGGTTGAAAAAAATCAGGACTGAAGAGGTTAAGTTGCTCTACCCTCAATGAGTCTCAACTTATTTGTGAAGTAACTGTCAAGATTTTTGAAGCCGCTGAAGACTTGGGGAGCAGCTGTACACTGTTCATGGGTTACTGTGTGCAAAGGCAGCGTTAGTTACACCTAGCCTTTAATTAGCAATAGGCAAAGCTAGCTATTAAACAAAATCATTTTACAAATGTTGTTCATGGGATATGGCTGAAGAAGATTCTAGCTTACTTATAATTTACTTGTAGCAAAACCTTGTATAATTTTACTTAAAATATGATAAAATCAAAGATATGATCAAAAAAAAAAAAAAGAATGTTTAGACCAAACTTGTTAACTAAGCAACCAATGAGGATCTATTAACATTGGTGTTATAATCAATCTGCCATAAATTGCCAGGTTCTTAGAAATAAAATCTCGATTCTATTTCATACCTCTAATACAACTACTTTTAATTTTGTTCTAACATAAGTTCAAACAGTTTAAAGAGATTTTATCTCATCCTATTTTATTCTGCTACAAAATATACAAATGCAAGAATATTACATTAACATAGATATGCACAAATTTTCATTAAGGCCGAATTCCTACAAACATTTTTACCTACTAAAGCACTTGTCAAGATGGCTGTAATTCTGCAATTGTTGCAAACTATATGATTGGCTGATTTGTCAGCTCGTTTTTGGGACAAGAACAAAGTACCTTGATTGCCGACAGATATGCAGCGTAAAAAACGGACAGAATCACCAGCACTTAACCATAAAAAGTGCCATACTAATTGGTAACATCCATGTTTTTACACCAATTTGAACACTAGTCCTTGGTGACATTTGCTCTACTGAGTACGTGACTGGATGAACCAAAAAGGTGTATATGCACAGTATAAAAAAAGAGGCAAAAATGAGGAAATTATGCAGTAGTTGCTTTGAGGGATAATTATGCACAGAACTACGAGGGTTGCAGCAAAAGTCATGGTAACTACTTTTTTCCTCGCAAATACCAGTCTGGTTGGAAAATGGAACACATACAAATGAAGGGACAAGGCGTTAAATACATGCAGGTCTGTCATTTAGGGTGGTCAATTGCCCCCCTCTCGACTTTGGAAAATCAATGTTTTTGTATATAAGTGGGCAGGGTTTTTGTTGTTTTCCGATGATATTGCAATGTGTTTGCACTTTTTGCACCCCCCCCTGTAAAAAGCTGAAATGAATAGCATTGAAATATCGTATCATACAACACTGCTCAAAACAATTAGGGGAGCAAGCAAAAAAGTGAAGAAAACCATGCAAGACAGCCACGGATTGACATACAATGGATAGTACACGCATATCAATTCGCAATACAGAAAAAAAGACCTAAAAACTTTGGAATTAATCTTTAATTCTTTGAAAATGTGGAACAAACATGAAAAGGTGATTTAGGGCAACAATTTAGTTACACGTAAAAGATGAAAAAAAGGTACTGTTTAGACATGATGCATGAGCTTTAATAAGACTGTGGTCTCCTTGAACAGCTAAGACTGCTGCACACCTGTTTGGCATGGATGCACTAAAGTTATCGATCTGACTTTGGGGAATACTGTTCCACTCTTCAAGAAGTGCAATCTCTAAGTCTTGGACAGTAACAGGCGACCTTGGTCGTGCAGCAATGCACCGTTCGAGCATGTCCTAAACATGATTGATTGGATTCAGGTCAGTAGAGCACGCTGACCATTCCATACGCTGTATTTTTTCAGCTTTAAGCATGTTCTCCACCAGACGAGCTCTCTGCCGTCAAGCAATATCGTCTTGCAAATCAAAAGAATCTCCAATAGCTCCAGCGTAAGGGATGACATAAGGTTTCAGTATCTTGTCTGCATGCCTTCGGCTCGTCAATGTGCCATTCCAAATGATATACAGGTCCGTACGTCCGCCTATGCTGATTCCATCCCATACCCTCCAACCAGCTCGTCTGTATTGTGACGTTTCACGAACAAATGTGGGTTTATTTCGAGTGCAAGTGTCCCTCCATACCAGAACACGTTCGGTGTCACACTTCAGAGTGAATCGAGACTCGTCTGAAAACAGCACTTGGCTCCAATCATGTTGCTCCCAATCTTGATGTTCAGCAGCCCATCTTCTTTGGGACCACGACGGTGGACGTAGAGGTCCCAACTAAAATGACAAGACCATATGGCTCTTATGTGCATTAGGGTGGAGTCGAAAAAAAATCGTAATTTTTTTATTATTCGAATGAAATGCGCATTACCTTCCTCGGGAAAATAATGTTTGTGGTTTAGGTGTCCAACTTAACACTGTGGGAAAAATAACGAACAAAAAATTCTATTGATTGTATAGTTGACGGTTCTTTCGGTGTTCGCTGGCGGCATGGGAGCTCAAAGTTTGAGAAAAAAAATCTATCTTAAAAATGAAATTTTCATAAAGGAAAAAAGAAAAAAAAATTTAACAAGTTTTATAATGCCAATAGCCATATAGCTGAAAATAGTTTTGTGCATTTTTTTTACTCTAACCAGAAGTATTTTTATAGCTTTTACATACGATCATTAGTTTGCACATCCGCCTTAAATTGGGCTAAAATCGCCTACAATGTCAAATTTCGAAAATATCGATTTTTTTTATTTCGAAATCGCATTACCTCTCAAAAATTGTGGTTTGGTATCCAAAATTTGGGAAAAATAATAAAAAAAAATCTAAGTTGACTCCTTCGGTTCGCGCATGAGGCTCAAAGTTGGAAAATATATGCTAAAAATGGAGAAATTTTCAAAAAAAAAAAATTGAAAAAAAAAGTAATTTTTTTTTCTATCGAATTTGATTTAAATTGTTAGTAGATAACATAATTTGAACCGAAAAATATGCATATAACTTTTAGAAGATACATTCTGTTTGTGCATAAGGCTCAAAATATGAAAAAAAAAAGTCAAAAACTGAACCAGAACGCACTACGTCGGCACTGTGCCGGTATATTTTTATTCTACAGCCGACTTGTCTAGACATTACACATATTCTAGGAGACAGTTCGAAGTCCCTGCAGTCTGCACTCCCATTGACTTCCCTTTGGTTGTCACTTAGTCAGCTAGACCCGCCAAACAAACAGTATCTTTAATTAGCAACTGAAAGTGGATCAAAAGGTACAGCGTGTTTAGCTTTGGGTGAGTTTTTTTTTTTTTTTTGTAACTTTATAGCATATTTTTATGCTCAAGTTTTGTTATACTGTTCTCCGTTCTCCGACTAATAAATAATGGAACCCCGGAAAACTTCTAAACGTTTTATTGTTTGTCCGTTTTTTGGTGCACCGAAAGGGTTAAGTCAAAGTGTTTTACCCACATGTGCAGATGTGTTGTTAACTTGTTTTGAAGAAAAATCGCAATCTGTAAAAGGCGAACCTTTTTCAAGGATTTCAGATTGCATATCTGCTTAAATAGAAGAAATTTACTGCAAAGCTTCTATACCAATATACAGTGGTGATACAAATGTACGTTCTGTACCAATGTACAGATGTATAGTGTACATCTACAAGGGATTGGCTTTTTAGCACAAGAGAACACGAAAAATTCATTGCACACTTGAAAGAAGCAACGTCAAAAAGTTTAGACTTCGCTTAATTAACAAAATGATTGAGTTTTGTCTTGAAGTTCAATTTATCTTTATCACGACTAAATGACTTTCTCAAAGTGTAGTATTATGGTAATCCTTTATCAATTTTACAATACGTACATGACCGACCGTTGCTGTAGAAGCTTTGCAGTAAATTTCTTCTATGAGCTATGCAATCTGAAATCCTTGAAAAAGGTTCGCTTTTTACAGATTGCGAGTTTTCTTCAAAGCAAGCTAACAACACATCTGCACATGTGGTTAAAACACTTTGACTGAACCCTTTCGGTACACCAAAAAACGGACAAATAATTAAACGTTTAGAAGTTTTCCGGGGTTCCATTATTTATTATTCGGAGAACGGAGAACAGTATAACAAAACTTGAGCATAAAAATATGCTATAAAGTTACAAAAAAAAAAAAAAAACTCACCCAAAGCTAAACACGCTGCACTTTTTGATTCACTTTCAGTTGCTAATTAAAGATGCTGTTTGTTTGGCGGGTCTAGCTGACTAAGTGACAACCAAAAGGAGTGCAGACTGCAAGGACTTCGAACTGTCTCCTAGAATATGTGTAATATCTAGAAAAGTCGGCTGTAGAACAAAAATATACCGGCCCAGCGCCGACATAGTGCGTTCTGGTTCAGTTTTTGATATTTTTTTTCATATCTTGAGCCTTATGCACAAACAGAATGTATCTTCTAAAAGTTATATATAATTTTTTGGGTTCAACTTTTGTTATCTACTAACAATTTAAAGCAGTTTCGATAGAAAAAAAATTACTTTTTTTTCAAATTATTTTTTGAAAATTTCTCCATTTTTAGCATATATTTTCCAACTTTGAGCCTCATATGCGAACCGAAGTAGCCAACTTAGATTTTTTATTTATTTTTCCCAAATTTTGGATACCAAACCACAACTTTTGAGAGGTAATGCGATTTCGAAATAAAAAAAATCGATATTTTCGAAATTTGACATTGTAGGCGATTTTAGCCCAATTTAAGGATGATGTGCAAACTAAAGATCGTATGTAAAAGCTATAAAATATTTTTTTAGATTAAAAATGCATAAAATATTTACAGCTTATGGTATTTGCATTATAAAAAGTTACAGTTTTTTTTTTCTTTTTTCTTTTTTAAAATTTCCATTTTTAAGATATTTTTTCCAACTTTGAGCCTCATGCGCGAACCGAAGACGTCAACTTAGAATTTTTTTCGTATTTTTCCCAAGTTGTGGACACTAAACCACAACTTTTGAGAGGTAATGCGATTTCGAAATAAAAAAATCGATTTTTTCGACTCACCCTAATGTGCATAGAGCCCTTTCTCATGAAGCCGATTACGTACTGTTTGGCTGGACACTCTTTGTCTTATTACCAAGAGCAACTGTCTTTACAGATGCGTAGCATTCTCTATTCTGCTTCGACAGGCTGTTAACCGTACATACCGGTCATCAGTTGCTGTAGTATCGCGTGGCTGACCTTCCTCTGACCGACGTTTCTTGGAATCGATTTCACAGCCTTGCAACACTTCTGATGACTACAATATCATCCGCGACACTATGTTCTGTTTACCCGGATTCCATCCTGCCTATAACACACCATGGCATGGATTCCGGTAAATCACGTTGTTGAGATATTCTCAAGTAACCTTGTCTCCAAAAAAATATATAAAAAAAACAACTGCGCAATCGAATTTCAGTTGCGGCAATAAAATGAACTTTTCTGCAACAGCCTGATTTTTGCACTTATCTGCTTTTTCTGGTTTTCGACGCCATTAACTTTAACTTGCTCAAAACATTTTCTTCTTTGGTTTCCTGGTAGGCTTTAAATTATGGACGGTTCATTTTATGTTACCTATTGATATACATCTTTGCGTAATTTTGTTAAAACCACGTGTTCCCCTAATTATTTTTAGCAGTGAAGTTTATTACTGTAGTATACACAGCCATATGGTTTTCAAGATGCTAAAGATAGACAACACAGTACACATACGATTGACATGACAAACCTGGCCTAAAGACAGGGCCATCATTTCAAGTTTTTCCAAAGGGTCCTAAGACAATGCAATTTCATCAAAAAACATGAAAAACCACGCTCACTTATATGTAAATACATTGATTTCTCAAAGCCGGGGGGGGGGGGGGACAATTGACCCCACCTGCCCCCCCCCCCCAAATGACGGGCCTGCCTAAAAACCCTCAAAGTAGTTCCCTGCTACTGTCATCACATGCTGCCGGTGACAGTAACAGGGAACTACTTTGAGGGTCTTTAGGCCCAAGCTTGTCATGTAAATTGTATGTGTAAGTTGTCATTCTTTTTCACTCCGAGAGCTACCTAAGCTACCTAGCCAAGCACCCCAGCCAAGACTTCATACACAAAATTAGTCACCAAAATGGACTTTGATGTATTTGACGTAAATGAACGGGCAAACACAAGTGTGCAAATTATATTTATTAATTAAAAAAATTTAGAAAGAGGTGAATAGACAAATTAAAGTTTATTAGTTTGTGATTTAATTGCCCCTCATGGATGGCAATCAATATCGGGTGCACACTAGCTGTTTTAATCCTCACTTTTGAACACAATGTTCTTACAATTAAATTTGAAAACTTAACTACTTGATCGGCTTCAAATTCTCTCTCAACTTAGCTATTGACTAAGGAACGAAATTTGTAAGCAATTAAGAAAAAACGAAAAAAATTAAAAAATCCATTTAATAAAACAGAATATATGTATGTTTATGTTCCTTATACAAATCCAGTTTACCTCGGATCTGGACCAAATTTGGCAGGGAGGTACTTAGGCACCAGGAAAGGGTGGTAGGGGGTTTTCAAACGCAAAAAACGCCAACTTCAGTACCCATAAGTGGCTCTTTCTACCCGAAATAACTATCAGATTTTTTCAATTTTGATCTCATTGGAAAGCTCTCAAAAAATACCTTTCAGGAGGATTTCCTTCTGAAGGTTTAGAAAACCCCTGAGCGCTAACTTTTAAAAAGAAAAAAGAGAATGGCATTTTTAAATTTGGAAATTGGATTTATTAGTATTGTCTACATGAGTGTGAAAGAAATTAAATAGTGTGAAATAAACTATTCATGAGAAAAAGCCGTTACCAATTTTTTTCTTGAACATAAACAAATAAAACTCATGCTTTTCTTTTAGGCTTTTCCTGTAACGGGTGGATTAAAACTTTTTTGCCGATTGATATATTTTTCAAACTGTGTGCCAGCAAAATATCGACTTTAATCTAATCCGGACTTTTATAGACACACGTCATTTGACATAACTTTTATTCTCTATGTAATCCAGTGCAGAGCCAGGCCACGCAGCTAGTATATAAATCAAAGCCAGTATATATAAACATCCTGTGATGTTGATTAATGTAAAATGAGAAATTAATTGCAATTCTACGAGTGTTTAGTGAGGATAATATACTTTTTAATCAAGAGCAATTCCTTGATCGCCATATGCAGTTTTATGTTTGTGTTGTCTTTTGCTTTGGCCACTGACAATCACTGCTGATTTGTGCAGGTCTCAAAATTCCAGGGACTTACTGATCCACTTTTTTTTGTACATTCTTTGTTTCTCTGGGGAAAATAGGGAGAATTCTCAAACTAAAGAATAGCTCAGAAGCAGGGAAAGAAAAGAACAGTTCCTTCTGAGACGTTGTATGTATTCCGTATAAAGTTAAGCTGGAGTCTGAAAACAGGTAATATTAAAGGCTGTAATTATCACAAACAACAATAGTTTTAACACACAAATGAACGGAGAAAATAGGGACCAACATTTATTTCTGACTGATACGATTTAAATCAATTTAGTTCTAAACTAGAGAAGGTAATTGAATACCATAACAGGAACTAAACAGACGCTGAAGAAATAAATGTAAAACAACTGGTAAGCAAATTTTTAATTCCTGTTTCAACAGAAAACGAAACAAAGTATTTTTAATCGCAAATAGCTCTTAAAATATCAGGCTGAAATAAGAAAACATTTTCTGACAAACATAAGACATTTTGATTTGATGTATTCAAATTTGACCATAAAACCCCCAGGTCTCAGCAATTGGTCATGTTATTATTTATCATAATGCCAGATCACCATGCTGATGTTATCTCTCGCCAAAAATTACTGGGTGTGAGGTGTAACTCCACCCTCCCTATTCCCGACTTGACACTAACAATCTATTACCCATTTTGTGCATTGAACAATTTCTTTAGTCAGAAAATCTTTGATGATCTTGATGCTGTGGAAACTGCATCAAGACATTAAATACAACATTAAAGGCATTCAAACTTTCACTTCCAAAAAGCAGGAACTTAAACCTTTTTCTTAAAATATACTGCACATTAGGGTGGAGCGAAAAAAATGAATTTTTGATTTTCGTAAACGGGTACCTTTCATTTACTGTGAATGAGGATAAGTAACAATTCTGTAAAATATTTCACTTTTGCGACGTAATCTTTAGTCTGCGCATTTGGCCTAAAGTTTTGAAATTTTTGATTTTTTTTAGATTTTTCAAATTTTTTTAAAAAATATTACAAATGATAAAACTAGTGACGGGTAATCATTAAATGGAAGAAAAAGGTTTGAAATATACAATAAATTTTTTAAAACCATTTTAGATTATGATTTCAGTCTGCGCATTAGGCACAAAGTTCATCAAATTTTCAGAAATTTCCGATATTTTCAAAATTTTTTTACTCAGTATTTCCTCTCAATATTCACTTGAAGTGTCTTCAAACCTGTTTTTATTTATTTTGTTATTACTTTGAACCTAGAAATTCTTCGCTAGCTCGTGTGGAACTACCCAGGACTCACCACGAGGAGGTGACCGCATTTCTAGTCCTACACGTGAACCCTTCCTTCCAACCAATGCGAGCACGCATTTACATTTCTTAGATATGTCTTTCACAGTTAAATTGTTCCTTTGTGTCGTAAATTGATGAAAGATTTCTGTCAGATATCTTCGTTTTTACTAAACTTTTTTTCCTGAGATTATATACCAATTTTGAAGAGCTTGTGACGTATTTGACAGCTCTTTCAACTGATTGAGTCTTGAATGGCAGTTTAAAAAGAGCGCATTCAGAAATCATATTTAAATTTTTAGCTTCCATAATCTTTGTAAATTTTGTGTTGTTAAATTACCTGTAAATGGAGGCTTTGTAATTTCCACATCATGACAAGAAATCATATCGATGTATAGTGACTTTTAATTTATGTATGTAATGTATGAAAATATATTTTTTTCTATTTTTGGGATCTGAAGCGTTCTCACTTGTTTGTTTGTTTGTTTTCTAGTCTTTCAAAACAAGTTTCTTTATATGCTTTCTCTTATGAACTAACTAGAATATTTCCCGGCGTCGCCCGGGTGCTTATTAATACAACATAGCTCTAAAAAAATTTTGAATGAATTCTATCCACATGGGAATGTAAAAACTTATTTCATGCTAAAATGAAATAGTTGAGCCTTAAATTGATAATTCATTGTTAATCGTAATCTTTGTTGGAAAATACTCCTATTTAAATGTTACATTTTATCAATTTGTATGCTTAAAGTCCTATCTCTATTACTCTATCTATTCAAAATTGAAAGAAAAGGGTCATTTTGATACACAAGATTTGAATTTTGAGCTTTTTGGATTTTTTTTGATTTCAAAACCCCCGCCTATTTGAATTCTAATGCATCAACGAACCTCTGTGTCAAGTTTGTTAAAAATCCGACGAGAACTGTGGATTTGTATAAGGAACAAACATACATACATCCATTTACGTATGTAGATATCGTATATAGATATCGATAACAGCATATTTCTTGGGTGCAAAGTATACAATGTTTTGAATAGATGTGAATACAATTTTCTGCTTTTCCCGGAGAGATAATCTTTATAATCCTCACACAAATTCATAGCTAAATAAGAAACGTCTGCACTTCATCCTAAAAGTGCAAGGACACTTTTACCGCGAAAGTTATGAACTCTTTTAAAAATTATAGTCTAAAGATTATGTTTGCTGTAGTCAACATCTGACTTGGGAAAGCTTTCTTGGACTTCTGTTTCATATTTTTTTGGATATTTTTCCAGTCAAAATTACCTTGCTCATCTCATGAAGTTACTGTTGCTCAGTACTTGAATCATTTTTATTGTAAAAATCAATCTGATCAATGACAAATTCTATAGGTTCATGTTGAACTGATTTGAAAGTATAACATGTTTAGCTTCGTCCAACAGGCCCAAAACTCACTTTGGTCCACTGGTAGGTCCATCTACCTTTTGCAAAAAATGCAGCAAATTAAGTTCATTCAAATGTAATTTGCAAATGTCCCATTACAGAGGTCTACCAAGTTTTTCTTCCAGTTTCCGTATTACACCTTTGTATTTCCCTGTCTTTGTAGTCCATCCATCAAAACCAATGCAAACAATATCCTACTCAAAGAAACAATTTATTGTTCCTGACTTGTCTAAGAAATGTAAATGTACGCTCTCATTGGTTGGAATTTGGAAACAAGGGGAGATCGGGTACATTCCAAAGTGCGGCCACTTCCTCGTGGTGAGTCCTGGGTAATTTCAATGAGCTAGCAAAGAGTTGAGTAGTTCAAAGAAACAACAAAATGATTAAGAAAATATTTCGAAGGCACTTTAAGAAAATATTGAGAGGAAATATTGAATTAAAAAATTTCTGCTCAATATTGAAAATATAGGAAATTTCTGAAAATTTGATGAACTTTGTGCCTAATGCGCAAACTGAAATCATAATCTAAAATGGTTTTAAAAAATTTATTGCATATTTCAAACCTTTTTCTTCCATTTAATAACCTCCCGTCACTAGTTTTATCATTAGTAATATTTTTTAAAAAAATTTGAAAAATCTAAAAAAAATCAAAAATTTCAAAACTTTAGGCCAAATGCGCAGACTAAAGATTACGTCGCAAAAGTGAAATATTTTACAGAATTGTTACTTATCCTCATTCACAGTAAATGAAAGGTACCCGTTTACGAAAATCAAAAATTCATTTTTTTTCGCTCCACCCTACTGCACATAGGGAAAAAAACTACATGAAATGATGCAAATTAGTATATTTCTGTTAAATTTCAAACTCTGAAAAACAGCCAGCAAGTTTTAAATCAATCACTAATAAATTTGTTAACAACGAAAGCATAAGCAATGTAAAATGACAAAACATAGTGAGAAAAATAACATAAAAAATAGGTATTAAATATTTTTTCATGATAAATATGAGCACTAAAATTGGTATTGATGTAATACACAACTTAATTGTTTCTTAAATATATTTAGGAACAACAAACTACCAAGTTAAAGACAGAATGTAGTTTTTAGCTTGAAAAGAAGAATATATAATTTTATCCCTTTCCTTGCACTACATATGTGCTACACACCCACAAAAAGGTTATAGAATTGATAAACTTGCAAAATAACCTGAACTGTTTTAAACTAAAGCTCTAGATAGTCTAACATTTAAAAAAAAATGAGATAATTTAAATAGTCAGCACATAAGGTTACACAGGATTTTTGTAAAAAGAAAAAAAAAAGTGAACATGAGATTCATAGTGCTTAAAATTAAATAGATTAAATATATTTTCAAAAATTATGCAAACAAATGGCAAAAGAGATAATTCTTTGAAGCTGATAGAACATATCTGGAGTGCTACTCTGATAAAAGTGTACCTTCTTACACCACTCATTTCATTACTAGAGTAACTTCTCTTGGTGATGAAATAGCAAGTACAGCAGTATTTCTTTGGGGTTTGAAAGGTATTAATAATCCGTTAAACCCTAATTTAATCCAGGTTTTTTTTCTTTTTTTTTCTAATTTAAGCACTTAAGAGAAGTTTAGTTTATTTATTGATGCAATAGCCAAAGGCATTCAAAAGCAAGTAATTAATAAAATCCTACTAGATAAAAATTCAATTATAGCCCACTCAATTCTTTACTACGTCAACATTGGTCATTCATTGTATTATTTAGAACATGGTTGATGTTAAACATTGAAATTGATTCAAGTTTCTTTCCATATAATATTATAAATATGAAATATATTGACAGAAAAAGTAGTTTTGAAAAAGAAGCTGCGATTGATGGTACTATGGTGGTTAAAGCAATGATGGTATGCTGAATATAGCAGGAAAGTTCTTTGTGCTGCTCAAGTTGGGCTAAGTTCAAGATTTTAGCAGGGTTGTCAAACGTCCTGGATTTCAAAGGGCCCCATTCCGGGGAACCTTGATACAGGATAGCTGAAGTCTGGTATTAGCTTAAGAGCTAATAAAACGAGCTAATCTTTTCAGAAGAAAAAAAAGTAAACTAAAAAATGAAATAAAGAGAGAAAAGATAATCATATGGCAGCAACGTAAAAATTGTTTAAATTATAACACTCTGAAGTGTAATGTTAGTGTGTTATATTCAGTTAAAGTCGAGAAACCATTGTGAGAATTAATTCAACAAATATAAATTGCAATGAGCTTTATCTATAATATATTTAAACGAGCAATTCTTGTATATATATATTTCGGATCTCGAAAACGGCTCTAACGATTTTGGTAAAATTTTGTATTTAGATAAAGTTTTGGTTTTTGAGTTCATCTGCATCGGCGTTTTTTCTGTAAAAACGCAAGTTTTCTCGAAAAACTCTGTTTTTTGTGCCTTCATTAAAAGTTTGAAAAGCTTTCTTTATGATTACTATTATTGTTACTGTTTCATAGCAACCACGTTTTATTATTAACAATGGATTTCACATTTAATGACATCAGCAGAAAATTCATTTTTTTTTTGGCATTTGGCAAACGAGTTTTGGCAACGGGTTAGAGTTATTGTTTTTGAAATGTTAAAGAGATTGATTAAAATAAAGTTCTGAGGGACGTTAAAAATGTTCGTGGTAACAAAG